>CAHIKZ030002022.1:457500-530000 GCA_903632075.3 Acanthosepion pharaonis
GAAAGTGACTCAAGACGAAACGCTAGGGCAGGATTTCTAATTATTC
The DNA here is from genome assembly GCA_903632075.3 of Acanthosepion pharaonis. NCBI lineage: Eukaryota > Metazoa > Mollusca > Cephalopoda > Sepiida > Sepiidae > Acanthosepion > Acanthosepion pharaonis. The sequence goes on from CAHIKZ030002022.1 coordinate 457,547, forward strand.
TTTGAATTTTATGAAGAATCTCTAAATATATATAGGAAGACCGGACAGCAATATTCAAAGCATGGACGAATGGTAAGATAGATTCTGAAGAGAAAAGTTCTGGAAAGAAAAATTGTCTAGCAATTTATTCTTTAAGGCATACTGCCTTAAAGAATAAACGTTATCTAGAGGAAGCACGACAAGAGTAAATTGCAACTCTTCCAGTGGCCTAGTCAGAGTTCTGACCTTAACCCAGTTGAAAACCTTTGGGCAATAATGGACAAGCGTTCCCGAAAGGAAAAGTTTAGGAAAGTTAACACAGAAGATGAGTTTTTTCGGAAATTAAAGGAATGCTGGAAAAATCAGGCGAAGGATATTGACTCATTAAAGAATTTAGTCTATAGCATGCCACAAAGAATTAAGATCGTTATTAAAGCAAAAAATTACCAAACAAAATACTAAATCATTTTTTGACTTATATAGTAAACATATGTACATATGTATTAATACACTGTATTAATAAACGAATTCCATTACTCATTATCTTAGTAAAAATACAAACATCAACTTTCTATGAGTGCGCCCATTTTTTGCCTCGTTCTGTATATATATATATATATATATATATAGAGAGAGAGAGAGAGAGAGAGAGAAGAGGGTGAGAGAGAAAGAGTGAAAGATAAGGAATCTTTAAATTTTGTCAGAAGATTGCACTAAAATGTAAAAATGACAGTCACTATGCATTTTGATTCTTACGTATCAATATCTAATGACGTTAGAGAGAGAGAGAGAGAGAGGGAGAGAGAGGGAGGGGAAATAGAGATAGAGAAGAAGACATACAGACAGAGAAAGAGAGAAAGAAGAGGAGGAACAGATAGTGAGAATAAAATAGCAAGACGAAAGGAAAGGAAAGGAAGAGTCAATTAAAATCATGCGGAAAGAGAGAGAGAGAATAAGAGAGAGAGAGAGAGAGAGAGAGAGAGAGAGAGAGAGAAGGAAAAATTCTGTAGAGAGAGAAAGGGAAAGATATAAAGAGGGAAGATTGTAAAAGGGGTCAGTTGCACTTTAAGGTGTCTGCCGTTTCAGCATTGCCGGCTTACGTCGGTGCGCTTGTTTCCTTGCAGACGAAGCACAAGCAACAACAACAGCAGCAGCCAAAAAATAAAGAAACAAGTCATCATCATCAACAACATTATCTTTTGAACGGGTATGAGGAAAAGTAAAAAAAAAAAACAAAATAAAAATCGTCATCATCATCATCATCATCATTATCTTTTGAACGGGTTCGAGGCAAAGCAAAAAAAAAGAATCGTTATCATCATCATCATCATCAATATCATCATTATCATCATCTTTTGAAAGGTTACACGGCAAATTAAAAAAAGAACAATCATCATCATTAATAGCTTTTGAACGGGTACGAGACAAAATAAATAAAAAGTATCATCATCATCATCATCATCTTTAAACGGGTACTGGGCAAAGTAAAAAAAAAGAATCATCATCATCATTATCTTTTGAACGAGTACGCGGCAAATTAAAAAAAAGAAAAAAAAAAAAGCAGGAACTGATGTTATTTCAGGTAAAACTATTATGTCTACAGTCACTGACTCGTCTCACCCTAATCTCTTCCGTTTAAAGACTTTACTCAACCTGCACCCTGTTTCTACCCTCGCAGTCAATGCTGTCACTGTTCTGACTCCATCCGTAAATGCAACCCCTTGTATCACGCAGGCAAAGAATCGCGCAGGTCAGACCGTATCAGCTACGATGTTATTACGACACAAAATAAGCAATGATGACGCGTATGGAAATGGTCAGAGATTCGGAAGCTGGGTGACAATGTGGCAATAATAATAATAATAATAGTAATAATAATAGCGGTTATTACGGTTTGAAATCAACAAGAAAAGAAGCAAAAATAATATTGTTCATATGAACAATGATATCAGAAATGAGATGAAAAAAAGTAAGTGCCTCTTTAGTAGATAACCTATCAAATACATTCGTAGTTCCTGCGGGGATTGGACTTCGTATGACTTGATTTGAAAAGCAGCCATATACAACTTTACTTGTTCGACTAACGGAACACAATCATTCTATGCAAATTTCTCAATTCAATAAATTTTGCTATATTATTCATAGTATATCTTCATAGCAGTGGGTCACCTCGAGGCGGTGTAATGGTTAACAAGTTTGTCTCGCTAGAACAATTACGACTGAGTAGTGAGATCGATTCTCACTGGGTGCCCCATACTTTCGGTCTTGTGCCACATCTAAGCTACGCTTGGAAAATTACTATATCTTTATAGCAGTGACGACGAAGGACGCAAGATAAGGAGTGTGTAAAAGTTCTCTTTCCGACCAATAAACACCACTCTCCCCAAAGTTTGATGTTTGGTTATTTAGGAATCTAGATCCGGTCCAGATCATTCTAGCACTTTATATATATATATATATATATATATATATATATATATATATATATACATATGTCAACTTAGAAAAAAAAAAGTCTGTTTCATGCTAGATGCTTTTCAATTTGTCAGGCCACGAGTGCTTTCGTGTTCGATATATATATATATATATATATATATATATATATATATATATATATATATATATGTGTGTGTGTGTGTGTGTGTGTGTGTGTGTGTGTGTGTGTGCGTGCGTATTATTTGCATTATTTACATTATTCGAACTGTTATCCTCATCGCCACTGCCACATTCATAACGTTTCGGCCGTTGTACGCTACGGATTTCTTCAGGTGATTGGATTTTCGAACCGAACCCTTTTATTTCGTCTAATGGAGCAGCTTGTTCTCTTTCTACGTGCCATACCTCATCCGGATTGGTTCGAAATTCCAATCACCTGAAGAAGCCGGGTTTAAAACAACGGCCGAAACGTTGTGAATATGGCACTGGAGGTGAGGATAACACTCAGAATAATGTAAGTAATACAAGTAATCCTAATAAATCATCTCAGATATACATATATATATATATATATATATATATATATATATATATATATATATATATATATTAAATATGTGGTGCAGTTCAATTTATATTACAATAAATCATTGATACAAAAAGTAGATTAAAACGATGTTAATGATATAAAATGGCGAAATCCTTTCGCAAACAAAATTTTAAAGTTGCATTAACCTACGAACCACTCGATGAATGTTATGATCTTTGTTTTTAATAACTACAAGCTGTAAAAGATCTTTTTTTTAATCTGCAAGTACTTTCAACTGTACATGGGGATGTTGTCCTCAGTGTTCTTATATATATATATATATATATATATATATATATATATAATACACACACACACACACACACACACACACACATATATATATATATATATAATATATAAATTGGTTGTATATGGAATAAATTCAATAACCAAAAAATACTATTCTTAAAAGTGTGCTCAATACAGAGTAGAGCAAATATAATTTATTCGAAAATTATAACATAATATGATATAAAATCACGACGAAAATAGCCATTTTGTTTCAACACTTCTGGTATCTTATCAAGTGATGGTGTTGAATGTAGAATAAAGAGTTTTAGAAGGTTCAAATCGACCAAGCATCCCTCGATAGGGGAAACGCTGTTATTTATCCCCTGCCCATATTACCACTTCAAATGTATCTAAGTTGTAACGAAGCTTTGCATCAATATTAGATTGTAATGTTTATTCTGAGTTTTTGGCCTTTTAATTAAAACAAAATAAATAACAAAGTATGTATTTTTCCTCCGTTTCTTCTTTCAGTAATTTTATAACATTTTAAACTTAATACAGATTAAATTTAAAATTTAAAATTGGTAATTTTTAATTTTCAATTTTATAGTAAAATTTAATATTAATTAGAATGATTTCTATTTGAGTCTAGCCCGAACATTAAAGAATTAATTATTATAACCAAGGTTCGTTGTCAAGTTTTTGAATTCACATATACTTGTATTTTGATTGGTCATTGCAGCTTATGTAACAGCGTTTCCCCTATAGTAGGGTCTTTGGTCGATTTGAACCTTCTAAAACTCTTTATTCTATATTCAACACCATCATTTGATAAGACACCAGAAGTGTTGAAACAAAATGGCTATTTTTGTAGTGATTTTATAACATATTTATGTTATAATTTTCGAATAAATATATATATATATATATATATATATATATATATATATATATATGTGTGTGTGTGTGTGCGTGTGTGTGTGTGTGTGTGCGTGTTGTTGCGTATATAAAAACAAGTCAGGTCACATTTTCCTTATGGAGGCCGTTGAATGCACACGCCGCTGAAAATAATTCACTATCTAATCGAACTAACTTTGTCATGTTGGAGCAACATATCTTTTTTGGAACGAAGGGTGCTGGGAATTTTAAATTTTAATAACTTTTTTTTTCTCATCATCAATCTAAATGAAATCAGCTGGATAAAAAAAAGTAAATGTAAAATTCCCAGCATCCCTCGTTCGTACGCATGCGTAATTGCATCAACGTAACAAATTTAGTTCGATGGGACGAAACGCGTCACAAGAAAACTTTTTCCACTTTGTCATATATTATATATATATATATATATATATATATATATATATATATGTGTGTGTGTGTGTGTGTGTGTGTGTGTGTGTGTGTGTGTTTGTATGTATAAATATATGCTTATATAAAGGGTGCGATGGGTCAATTGTCGTCTAAATTACGCAAAAATAGAAATAAAATAACAGATATATTTACCAAAATTACACAAAAATATCTTGAAATACCAAAGAGTAAATTCAAAATCGCCATTGGCTTCAACCACGGCCTCCATATATACACTTCGGAGTAATAACCATTTCACGCTCACCCTATATATATATATATATATATATGTGTGTGTGTGTGTGTGTGTGTGTGTGTGTTTTGATTGCCTCATCAACACCTACATTCAATCTAGATCATTTTTTCCTCTGGAATGACTTCGAAGGTGGCTCTTCAAATCAGCAGCTAATTTACAAGGCTCATAGCACAGATGACAGATGTGCTCCAGAGTATTTTTACAAAAATCCGGACGTTGCTGTGGTAGGTCATTTGTGCACCACCATATGCCTCTTCAATCCAGTTGTCGATTTACGTAATTCCCTGAAGATCAATAACATTCAGTATTACCGGGTCATGGAGGTAACACAGAGTGAGTTCATATATATATATATATATATATATATATATATATATATATATTTATCTTGAATAAAATTGTTTTTCTTTATATTATAATTTATTTTCAATTACCTGAGAATATATATAGTCCGAATTTTTGGCACGTTAAAACCCCAAATTTGAAATTATTTTATTGGTGTTTTATGCGATGAACCAACCCAAAATAGTGCATCATCTTGAAATTGGCGGAGGGGGAATATTAAATGATTTTCAAAATTATTTGGAAGAAAAAATCTGAAATGTATGTATATCTATCTCCCTTTATAGTCATATTCAGCGTAGAGGTACCCTGATTATGACGATGTCTTATGAGTAAAGGATAAAAAATGAAAAGAGTTATCATCCTTGATTCTCCACTCCCCAGTGAAATATAAAGTTTTGTAAATGCCTCAGACATTTGATAGAGAACATTTAAAAAGCAAACAGCATCATAGCTACCAAGAAGCTCCTCAGACGGATAAGGGATAAAATTGTACAGAAGTTTCAAGCAGCGTTAGGCCATGTCTTGGAGATCTCATGAAGAACGATTAAATCCATCATCCCAAAATTGGAAAGATTGTGGCAGAACTTCAAGCCTACAAGGCCGCCCACCTAAGCTGACATCCCGAAAGAGGCAATTAACCAGAGAAGCAACCAAGTGTAACTGTATATGCAATGATCCACAGCTTAGGTGCAAGAAACTGTCCACAGGTTAACTATTAGTCATGCACCTCACAAAGCTGACCTTTATGGGGGTGGGGGGAGTGGCAGGAAGAAAGTGATTGTTGAAAGAAAGCTATAAGAAGTCCCATTTACAGTTTGCCACAAGTCAGGTGGGAAACAAGATGAAACCAAAATTGAATGTTTGGCATTAATGCAAAACTGTACGTGCGGTGGAAACTTAAAGCTTCACATCAACCTGGGCCCAACATTCCCACCTTGAAACATTGTGTCGACAGCATCATGATAAAAGATTGCTTTTCTTTAGTAGGGACAGGGTAGCTAGTGGGAGTTGATCGAAAGGTAGATGGTGCCAAATACAGGGCAATCCTCGAAGAAAACCTGTTACAGTCTGCAAAAGATTTGAAACTGGGGCGGAAGTTCACCTTTCAGCGGAACTTTTACCCTAAGCATACAACCAGTGATAAAATGAAATGGTTTAGGTCAAGTGTTCGAATGGCCCATTCAAATCTCAGACCGAAATAACAAAACACATATTGCATCATATAAAATAGATCTAAATGAAAAATATTGTATCATATAAAATAGACCTAAATAACAAAACACATATTGCATCATATAAAATAGATCTAAAAACATATTGTATCATATAAAATGCATCTAAATGACAAAACACATATTCTATCATATGAAATAAACTTAAATAACATAAAACATATTGCATAATATAAAATAGACCTAAATAACAAAAAGATATTGCATCATATAAAATAGACCTAAATAACATAAAATATTGCACCATATAAAATAGATCTAAATAAAAAAAAACACATTGCATCATTATTTACATTATTCGGACTATTGTCCTCATCTTTGTCACCATATTTATCACAACGTTTCGGCCATTGTACGCACCGGCCTTCTTCAGGTGGTTGGAATGTCGAACTGAACCCTTTATTTCGCTCACTGGGGTAGACTGTTCTAGTTCCACGTGCCATGTTTGATGTCAGCTATCAGTTATCTCCTGTCCTGGACATTGATGTAGAGCTTGTCAAGTCGTGCAACAATCGAGCCGGCCAACTTACCAGAGTACCGCAGCGATGGTTAAATGAAATGCGCAAAATAACGGAACCCAGAGAACCTATGTGCGCTGTGGCTGAAGAGCAAGATGTTGCACGAGCCATTCATCAATCCAGCGGACACTCTCGGAGTAACAAAAGCTGAGGTGCGAGCGGTGGTTAGGGGATGCAAAGAATGCCAGTCAATCGACCCGGACCCTGTGCATTGGAAACCAGGCAGGCTTGATGTCGCGGAAAATTGGCACAGGGTTGCGATGGATGTAACCCATTTCGGACATCAACTATACCTGACGCTGATAGACTGCGGCCCCAGTCATTTTGTCATTTGGAAGCCCTTACACCGCCAAGACTAGCATCATCAAGCAGTTGGAAGTAGTGTTTTGTGAAAGAGGGCCGCTGATTGAGCTGCTTACGGATAATGGCGCAGCGTTTTGTGGAGAGAGGTTTGCCGCATTTGCAAAGATGTGGAATGTACAAATACGATTTCGTTGTGCCCACGTACCATCGAGGAATGGGATAGTTGAGAGATCCCATCGTACAATAAAGCGCATTGCGACGAGAACACGGTGTTCAGTTTTGGAAGCTGTATATTGGCACAACGTTACCCCAAACGACAATAAAACAGCTTCAACTGCACCGGCGAATGCAACCTACACTTACAGGGTCCGCATTAAGGGTATCGACATAGCTTTGGTGAGTAACGACACCGTTGCCAATCCTTATACGGTAGGAGAGACTGTCTGGGTGAAAAATCCGCACGGAAGGTGTACGACACAGTTCAACAAGGGTACGGTGACACAGATTAATAGTCCATACTCCGTCTCTGTTGATGGAATACCGCGCCACATAAAAGATGTGCGTCCATCGTGCGGGAAGGATTATTCCGTCAGCAACCACGTTAGTTTTTCAGATGATGATGAAGCTCCGATGGTATATATAAAATCACAGGAAGAGCACACCTCAGAGAGTAGCGCGCCTGATGAACCTATGCGGGATGAGCTAGGTGAGACGTCTGAAGAGAGCACCACTGAGACGGAGCACCAGGCAGAAACGGCCTGCCCCACATTGCCATTTGTGTGATTTCGAGATCAGGGAGGAGTGTAATGAGCCTGCGCGTTCTCGAACTGCCATAATGGACTCAACCGAGGACTACAAGAAGAAGACGCACGAGTCGTTTGGTGTCTTTTCTTGGTCAAACAAAAGCCGTTGTCCGTCGGCAGCAGTCTTGGGTGCCGTTTTGCTCGTTTGCTGTCGTAAAGTGTTCGTTCGGAAGAGAAGGCGTTCGTTTCAGGTTCGCAAGAAGACGTTCATTTCAGGCTCGCAAGAAGGCGTTCGTTTTTGTGTCGCAAGAAGTTGTTTTTTCTCGTTTTCTCACACATAAAATAGGCCTAAGTAACAAAACACATATTGCATCGTTTAAAATAGCCCCAAAAGCATATTGTATCATATAAAATAGACCTAAATAACAAAAAAAATATTGCACCATATAAAATAGATCTAAATAAAAAAAAACACATTGTATCATATAAAATAGACCTAAATAACAAAACGCATGTTGCATCATATAAAATAGACCTAAAAATATATTGTATCATATAAAACAGACCTAAATAACAAAACACATATTGTATCCTATAAAATAGACACAAATGACAAATATATTGCATCATACAAAATAGACCTAAATAACAAAACACATATTGCATCATGTAAATCTAATTGAGAATCTGTGACAAGTCTTCAAAATTAATATTCACAGACGGTCTCTATTCAATCTGACTAAATTTGAGCCATTTTGCCAAAATAAGTGGTCAGAATTTCAGTCTTCAGATGTGCAAAGCTACAGAGACATAACATCAAAAGACATGCAACTGTAATTGCCACAAAGGGTTGTTCTATTTGTTGACCTAATTATTTTTGTCACAATAAAATGTATTCTGAACCTTCAAAGCAGTGAGTATCTTGTATTGATCAAATGATAAAAAGAAACTATTTAAGTCAATTTGAATTCCAGTTGATAACACTAAAAAATGTGGAAAAGTTCAAAGTAGATGAATACAGTCATTGACAAAAGTTTAAGACTAGCTGTAAGAAGGTTATTTTCGTGTTTGCATTTCCTTGTTTCAGAAGATATTGCATGATGCAATATCTTCTTGTTATTGTATCAGCCATTAATCACACATGATTTATGGTCAAAAGATTTTTGTCACTGACAAATTATCAACTATTGTGAGCGTAATTTTGTAGTGAATTAGTCTTAGAATATGGGCAAAGAATATTCACTTCGCCTACTCGAAGGTCCCAAATTATGGTTCTACCCGATGAAGGATCCTCTCAACAAGAAATTAGTGTAAAAGTAGATTATAGCAAAAGAGTTGTTCCCTATCATGAATTTCCAAAATTCAAGAATTTAGTGACAAGTGGAGAAGTAGGCGTCCAAAGAAAACCAGTGCCAAGGATGACCATTTGATGAAGCTCATTGCTACCCGATCCCCGACATGTTCTTATAATATAAATATTATTGTTATACTTTAAAGTTGTACAAATGCCCATTCTTTGACAATTTTACGCTGAGATTTAAGTTTAGTCGGAAACATCCAAAATGGCACGTAAACCACATCAAACTGCAACTATGAAATCGAAGCGTCTGACATTTGCTAAACAACATGAAACCTGAATATCTGAAAATTGGTGTAAAGTTATGGTTTCAGATGAATCCACTCTGCAACAGTTCTTTATGCGTCAAAAAAACATTATAAGAGTCCCTGTAGGAAATGTAATGAAAAGTATACAATTTAATATATGAAGCATCCACCAAATCAGATCATTTGGTGTGTCATGTCTAAATCAGGATAAGATGGACTCTACTACTTGCCACCATTAACAACGACAAATGTTGCAAGGTATTTGGAACTACTGCAGGAAAAACTGGAGCTGCATATTCACATACATATTTACGCGTGATGGTGATCTATGCAACCGGTCAAAGGACGTTCAGCTTTTTTTTGAACAGGATCAACATTATAACACAGGACCAGTTGGTGAACAAGCCGTATATATGAAACAAATTGAAAATTTACGGGACATTGTCAAAAACAACAACAACAACAAAAAAAACTTCAGCAATGAGAGTGGTTATCAAAGGAAGATCCTTCCATTGATACCATAACTGGAGAACTTGTGTTACAAACCTTTATGCTAAACTTTGTCAAAGGGCTTTGAGATATCCAATACGATGGTCCTTGAGGTGTGTTTGTCGTCAAGCGCCTCACTAATTCTGTGAGCGGTGGAAGTTAGGACGTCAGCACTGGATCGGATCAATCGAAACCCATACTGCTCGTCGCTGAAAGGGGTGTTCCTCTCTAGGTGCCTTCTTGTTGATTATAGCGTCAAAGAGCTTGCTGATGATACTAATGGGTCTAAACTGGGAGGGGGAAAATCGCACGCTCGCGTTCTTGAAAACTGGACATACGTTTGACACCTTCCACCTGGGATGGATTTCTCCTTCAAGCAGCGGATGAATAACTTCGCTAGAATTTGGGATAATCTTGGATTGATATTCTTAAGAACAACCACTAGAATTTTGTCCGGGCCAGTGGCTTTCTTAGGATCAAGGATATTTATACGTCTTGAAACTTCTCTTGTTCTAATGGCAATATTACTAAGACTGTGCTCAGTGAGACATTGGTAGTTTGGTAGGGCGTGGTCTTTGTCGCCTAGTGTTGAGTTCGAGGCAAATATCGAGGCGAAGAGGTTCACCTTTTCTGTCGAGAAAGATATGAGCACAGCCGCTTTGCCTCTGTTCATGATTTGGTTGGTGACCTATGGCGTTGACATTCATACTTGGAATTAGAATGACCTTGAAACAATGATCAACATCATCTACCAAGTGTTCCAAGAAATACGACCCGAAATAAACCTTTTCAAAATAGAATGTATAATCTGGAATAAGAATGAAATAAGTTAGGACACCTATCCTGAATGCATCATAAACATTCAAGATATGGAATTAGTAAATACCAAAACCTTCAACACCTCGGTGTATGGATCTACTATGACAAATTTAGTGTTAAAGATAAAGAAATTGAACGTAGTATATATTATAGTATCTATTCAGCGTTCATTGACGGAGCAGCCATTGTTACTTTCGGTTGGAATCTATAAAATTGTTTTGATTCTTTAAGGTCTTAAAGAAAATGGGACTAAAAGATATACTCAGTATATGAAAGAACATCTGACATTTCTTGGACACACAATGAGGAAGAAGGACTTGATATTTACAGGACATATTAAAGATAAAAAAGGCCAGGGGAAGACAGCAGCCACCTACCTGACGTGCGTATATGACGGAATGATGAAGCAGGAGTGAAAGGGGTTCAAAAAGGACACGTTACTGAAAGCTACAAGGGAAACGAGGTTGTGGAGAGCCATGATTGTCTGTCACATAGAAGAAAAAGAGAAGATCGTGATTGCATAACACGGTGGAGTAATGGATAGTGGCTAGGAATACGTGCTAATGCACTTGGGAAAGGTACGAATCCTCTTCTTCTTCCCCCACTTATAGATATATAACAGAACAGACCGGGTTCTATAGCCTTGGATGGCAAATGGTCTACCGCAGAAAAAATGGCAACCTACCGCGGGAAAAATCTATTAATCGCCTAAGCGTGTATCACATGGTAAGTGAATTTGGTGCGCAATTGCCAGTCAAATCTGTTTCGTTACCTCCGCGTTAATGGCCATGAAGACCCATCTCCATTCAGCTATAGTCTAAACAGACTGGTCCCTGTTCCTTTCAAGTGGTTACCAGTCCAGTAGAAAGAAAATTCTGAAGTTACAAAACAGCGTGAACAAATGCGGTCTGTGTCAGGTTATTTTACCCAACCCGCACCACTGTTAGTATAACTGTATTACATAAGACGTGGCGAAAATACTAACGCATAAAATCTTAATGATGGAAACATTAATCTGTTCCACTCGAAAAACGAGCATTCGAATTTCTAGCTTTTAAGATGGGTCCATTAACAGCTCCTAGCTTGCACCGGGAAAACAACCAAGAACATTTTATAGATAGATAGATAATAGATAGATAACTCACGAGCAACAACACTGTATTTTATGTTGATACCCTTCATATATATATATATATATATATATATATATATATCGAAAATTATAACATAAACATGTTATAAAAAATCACTACAAAAATAGCCATAGCTTGTGTCTTATCAAGTGATGGTGTATATATATATATATATATATATATATATATATATATATATATATATATATAGGTAACTATACTCGTCTCGAAAAACCTTCGAATTTTTGATTTGCCAATAATCAATCTCGAAGGAAAAAAAGTTTTCAAAAAAAAAGAAAGAGCTAGGAACATGAAAGTCTGTCGAAAAAATCGCACAGATACAGGTTCAAAGCCCAAAGGAAAAAAAAAACCGACACGAGTAAACAACTAACTAAAAAGAGCTCAATATAACCGTAGAGCAGACCTAGATAAACCTAGTAAGCCGGACAAACCTACCCAGGTTTCACCTAAGCGGATCGTCAGGGAAAACCCAGTTCTATCCTTTCATAGAGAGATTTTCTTCTAGGTAAGCTAATGTTAGGGTGGCATATGTTGGTGCCATTTTTGTTCCCATCTCAGTACCTAGTGTTTGGATATAGTTTTTGTTGTCAAATTAAAAGGCGTTATTGTTTAGAATTAGGTCTATACTATTGATAATGAACTCTTTAGTGAATCTCGGATGTAGTATTTCTGGATGTTTTTCAATCCAGAATGAGATTGCTTTTTTACCTAGTTCATGGGGTATGTTACTGTATAGGCTACTGATGTCAAAAGTTGCCATAAGTGTTCCCGGATCTACCTTTTGTGGTATGCAGCTAAGAAATGGATATCTTCTCTGATGTGGCTTTTAATTTGTTTAGTATATGGCTGCAATATTATGTCTATTAGGTTACTGAGTTTGCTAGTTGGACAGGCTGGTCCTGCTACTATTGGTCTGAATGTAAGGTCACTGGGGTTTGGGATGCTAATGTATTCAGATTTTTGCGTCTGTATAGCTGCTTTTATTTCACTCGATTTGTGAATTTTAGGTAGTCCGTAGAAATTACTTGTTTTTGATACAAAGTTTATTAGGAAATCCTTCTCTTTTTTGTTAGTATTTTATTATGTGTTGTGCAGAGTTTTGTAATTTTTGTTATAATGTTTTAGTCTATGCTAGTGTCAATTAATTTGTAGTTGTTCCTATCCTCTAGTGTTTCTAGAATTTTTGTTTTATAGTATGTTCTGTCCATGATTACTATAGCGCTGCCTTTATCTGCTTCTTTTATAATTATGTTATTATTTTTTGAATGTTCTCTAAGGCTAGTCTTTGTCTGTATGTAAGGTTGTCGAATGGTTTGGATTTTTCCTGTAGGTCGTGGTTCCAGAGTTTTTCAAAAAATATATTTAGCTCATTGGTATTGTTATTTTTGTTTAAGAATGAATTTTTTACCAGTGACTCATCTGTAATATTTTCGCTATTGTTAAATATTTCTCTTAGTCTCAATTTGCGTTCAAATTCCTTAAGGTCTTTTTTTAAGTCTACTATATTGCTTTTTGGAGCAGGGTAGAATTTTAGGCCCAATTTCAGTAGGTTGATTTCGTCATTTGTGAGTGTATATGTAGATAGGTTTATTATTTTGGGTTTTGGGTTTTGTGTCATCTAAATTGTTTTTCTTGTTCGGACTGGAGCTTCTACAAAATAATGATTGTTTCTTTTAATATATCTCGGGTTTTCTAAGAGATACCTTATTCCTGTACATTTTGAGTTTTCTAGCCAGTGAGAGTTCCCCTTGGTAAAATTGGGGTTGTTGTTTCTCGATGGCTCTATATAGATGTGTTTGTTTTTGTTAGGGGGCCTGTTCCAGATGTTTCTAGGTTTGTTGTTTTTGTATGGCTTGTATGTGAATTGTGTGTAGAACTTTGCGGGAAATTCTGGTTGTACTCCTGGATATAGGCAAAGGTTGTCAGGTTTGATTTGTTGTGCTAGGTGGTATTTGTAAGAGTTGGTTTTGTGAATGTGTGTGTGTTCTGATCTTTGTCTGTGTTATGGTGTGGTGGTCTGTACAGGTTTGTTTTTGCGCTATTCAGTGTATGTTCATAATTGTATTTTTTATGTGGGTGTGAGTGTGTGTGGTGGTAGTATGTATTAGGGTTCCTGCCTTGTGGATGTGTTTGTGTATAGTAGAATGTGTTAGGATAATTACTTTGTGAGTTTGTTTGTGGATGTGTTTGCGTATGGTAGAATGTGTTAGAGTGCTTACCTTGCGGGTCTGTTTGTGTGTGGGTAGTAGGGATTTGGGTTTTTGATTCTGTTGGGTGGTTTTCTCTGTATTTGCTGATGATTGTTTTGTGTTGGGTATTGTGTTTTTTTGTGAGTTTGGATTGTTTTTTTTTTTTGGCTTTGTCTCATTTTCCATTTTTCTTTTCTTGGTAATGCTTTCAACCAGATTATCTTTCTTTCCAAGATATTCCGAGATTTTTCCTCCTCTTTTTTAGATTTTGACTCCCATAATTCAGACAGGAATTGGTGAGTCTCTTTAGGACATAATTCCTTGGTTTTTGTTAATAATTTGTTATCAATCTCTGTGTATTTCTTTGTAAAGTTTATTGTTTTGTCTTCTTGTATTTCAATTTGGGCCTGCATTTTTGTTAGGCTTAGTGTGTTTTTTATTTGTTTTTGTTTTTCCGTGTCTTGTGGGTTAATCTTTTCGCGGAATTTCCTTGGAATAAATATCTCTTCCATTTCTATGAAGGTTTTGTATATTTTCGCTGTTTCTTTATTTTTGATGGCGTTGAAATATGCCAGTTTTCTTTGATTGAGCATGTTGTTCCAAAGTCGGAGATTCTGTTTTTTCATTCGGTACGCTTCCTCTTGGATGTGTAACTTTTTAATATTTTCCAGGTATCCAAACTGTGTTTTGGAATGTTCTATTAGTGTTTCTGTATTGCAGTTGTGTTCCCTGGTTTGTTGTGATGTGATTTCTAGGAGAACAGCTTCCATATTTTTGTTCAATTTCTGTATTTCTTCCTCCAGTAGTTCCTGTTTTTGGTTGGTAAGTTTGAATAACTCAAGAAGTTCTTCCATGGTTTTCTTTTCAGTTCGCGGCATTCTTTCGTTGTAGTTATATAAAAGAAAGAGATTATAGAGGTTCCAACGAGAGAAAAGTGTGTATATTAAAAAGAAGAGAGCTACCGCAAACGTTTTTGGTTGTAATGTGGATTTTTAAAAAATATACACACGCATAGATACACGCATGCTGACAGAAACACACGAAAATGGAAATAGATCTAAGAACACACAGGGGTCATTAAAACATTAAAAGATAAGATACCGATAAGTAATTCATCATTTCTCTTGGACCAATCTTAATTGTTTTATGCCCCTTCGCGGAGAACTTTCACTGCCAGTTCAAGAATGAAATTCGGATTACTAACACAAAAACAGAGAATGTCTCATATCGAGAATATTTAACATCGAAAACCATAAAAGAAAAAAATTAATTATTTTTAATAATATGTGGAAATCTCCGCCTTTTACCTGAAGACGGTCACGAGACCAGAAACACGTGTAGTAAAATTATGGAAAATAAAGGATAATAATTTAAAAAAAATCTACATTACAACCAAAAACGTTTGCGGTACCTCTCTTCTTTTTAATATATATATATATATATATATATATATATATATATATAAACTTGGTTGTTTTCCCAGTGCCAGTTACGAGCTATGAATGAACCTAATTTAAAAAGCCAGGAATTGAATGCTCATTTTTCGAGTGGGACACACACACACACACACACACACACACACACACACACACACACACACACACACACACACACACACACACACACACACACACATAGATATAGATATGTATCTGTATATATATATATATATATATAAAGCCATCGTGACAAATAACATTAACACAGATAAAAAAAAATTATACAGGCGTCACAGAAACAACCTTTAAAGAAAGATTTAACAATCACAAAGCATCATTTTAATCAGAGAGATACAAAAACAACACGACACTATCAAAATGGAGCCCAAAAGAAAATAACTTTACTACCAAAATTAAAAAGAACATTGCCACGCAATAGCAATAGCAGAAATTGTAAACTATGCCTGGAGGAAAAGTTAACAATAATTACCTTTAAGAACTAAAGCAAACTACGAAACAAGAAAAAAAGATATAATCGGTCAATGTAGACAAATAAATTCTTATTTTGCTACTTAAATACAGAAACAAATAAATAAACACGACACAAGACACAAGCCGATTACAATCACAAATCTACCACATATACACATAAACACACATGCATAAATACTTAATCACAACCAAACAAAACACCAAATGACAAAACAAAAAAACAGAAAGGAACAACTAGAGAACACAACATTCACCCCACAAAAAACACACACCAAACTAACAAAGAAATATACATACATACAAATATCAGCAAGTATTATCAAAATCCACCATACACACACGCAAAAACGCACAAGCAGTGAAACATGACTGAAAATAAGTAAAAAAAGAAAAAAAAATCAAGTGGCCATTCACACTGATACGGTATAAAAAAGGTCAGCTCAACACAGTAAAACGACGTCAATCCTGCATAAAACAATTAAGGAGCATATAGATAAACACGGTCAAAAGAGGTCAGCACAATACAAAACAAACAACAAACAAGAAAACCTGCACCACTTAAGAAACAGCAAAAAACCTAAAGATAAAAACAGATAATACAACATTCATTAAGTGAAAAAAAAAAAAATCACACACTCACACAAAGATATTAAATTCCACCAAACTATATATAAAGTTGAGAAGTAGCAGCAGAGAAGTCACTAGGCCTGAAGAGTGAAGGCATTACAACAACACACTCACGAAACTTCGAAGTCGGCATGACTGAAATAATACCACTCGGTTAAGTGACAAGTTTCTCCACATTAATTCTATTAATGTTCTATCGTTACATTTTAATATCGAGCACTATGAGACAGAAATGCTTTCCCACGAGTAAACTACGGAAAAACAACCAGCAATTTTAGCTCCTAACACAATTTCATACTATATATATGAATCCTCTTCTTCTCCCTCCAGCTATGGGTAAATAGCAGGATAGACTGGGTTGTTTAGCCTTGGATGGCAACTGGTTTAGGAGAAGGACCACTATAATCAAATCACATGTGCTGGTGTCTAGCTGTCGGTTCCTAGGAACTGAGCTACTTGACCCTCATACGTCGAATACGACGGGAGAGTCCACCATATATATATATATATATATATATATGTGTGTGTGTGTGTGTGTGTGTGTGTGTGCGTCAAGGAAAAACGTTTATATTTTCATATATACTTATATAATTATTAACATATACAAATACACAAAAATATATACACGGATATTTCTAAGTTTTATTAGCTGGTTACTGTGTATCTCTCTCTCTCTCTCTCTCTCTCTCTCTCTCTCTATATATATATATATATATATATATATATATATATATATATATATATAGATATATACATCTTCATATATATATAAGATTTATTTACTTCTATATATCCTCCTGCTAATGATAATGAGGAATATAATTATAGATATGCGGAAGCTTATATATATATATCTATACAAACCCGCCCACACACACACACACACACACACATATATATATATATATATATATATATATTCAAATGAGAGAAAGAAAAGCTATAGTAAAATTCGTAGCATTTACTTTATTTAAAGTGTTCATTACAAAGTAGAGCAATATCTTAATATTTTTATTATAAAAGATTATAATAAAAAAACATTTTGAAATCCCTGCACAAAAGCTTTCATGTTTCAATACTATGATTGTACTTCTTCCGGCGATGGTAAGTAACCGGTGATTAAATGATTTTTAAGGAAATCTAAAAGCAAGTTACCTCTTTTCCGAAATTTAAATGGATGTGGGAGTGGGGGATACATAAGGCCAGAATTAAAAACAGATTTGTGGGTATGTCTTGATTAACCAATTAAATATCAGATCTACGCTAAATAGTAAATTATGCTCAGAGGGTGAGTTATTTTTTCACGTCATGATAAATCGGAATATAGACAGACCATCGTTGACAATTTTAGAAAATATAAGCGACAAATGTATCGTGATATATATTATATATATATATATATATATATATATATATATATATATATATATATATATATATATATATATATCGTATGTATATTTCATACAATAATCTTCACCCAGTACAATGTGGACTTGGGATAGAGAGATATAGAGTAATAAGCACAGCTCGTAGCATATGTGGGGAAGGTAACTGTTGACCCTATACTCAGTTAAGATTGAGGTGATCGCGTAAGCATCCCCTTGGGTGTCGTTTGAACAAAGCAGCAGCTGGTGAGATGTAGCCGTCCGAGTGAAACTCTCATCTCCTCAATGGAACACAGAGGTTCTTCCCTAAAAAGGTGCGTGGCACGTCGGATCTTAGTCGTGAAGGTTAGACAAGGTGGAATTAAGGAATGTATAACTTCCGAACAGTTTCCTTGGAAATAGCAATTGATACATACATACATACATACACACACACACACACACATATATATATATATATTATTAATTATTTATAACCAATGGTCCCTTAAGATTGTCTGTTATCTATTTAAATTGAATTAAATTATATATAATATATATATATATATATATATATATATATATATATATATATATATATATATATATATATATATATATATATATATATATATATATATATATATATATAAGACTATTTTGTAGGATACAGGTTCAATTCCTGTCGGAGGACATTTATTTTCTATAAAATTTCTCAGGCATTCAGGCGGGTAAATGTTATTAATACTGTTTATTATAAACAGATGATTTACTTAAAATATATATATATATATATATATATATATATATATATATATATATATATATATATATATATATATAAAGAATACCTATTGAGGGAGATTTTATATAATGTTGGCTACTTCTCTTATTTTTAAAAAAATTATGACAATCAGCCAACATTCAATAAGATATCTTTCTTAATAGGAGATCGTATATTGGAGTGTGTATGAAAAAATAAGAAAATAGCCACCATTATATATATATACATACATATATATATATATATATATATATATATATATATATATACTAATGATCATAAGCTTTGTAAAGCTGTTGTTCCTGGTTTCTTTTGATGTTCTTGAAATTGTTCTGGGCAGAAACTAACGCAGCATTACCAACAATATTATCGTTTTTCCTGATTGGTTATAATTCCAATGATATAAACCTTTCTTTCTCAGCGGCTACGATTTAAGTCATTATAATAACATCGTTGTTGGAAAACTTAACAATAACGATGTTAGCAATGATAGTGATGATGATGCTGACGGATTTTTGCATCCGTTGTCAAGTGACTGCAGCTACTACTGCTTATTGTTGCAGTATCTACCCGGACAGTGGCGTTAATTCGTGGTTCACTTCTTCTTCTTCTTCTTCTTCTTCTTCTTCTTCTTCTTCTTCTTCTTTTCGGCGCTGCTTCAACTGCTTGTTGTTGTTGTTGTTGTTGTTCCATCAGACGAGGTCGAATGGAAGAGGTTGGGTTACGGGGGTTAGTGTTTGTCGGAATCGTCTGCATTCTCTATGCAACACGAATCAATATAACTGCGTGTACTGGGTCTGCTTGGGGTCGGCGACAGAAGCTACGTAAGGGTTAGGGTGTTTTGCTAAGTCTAGCACGAGGGTAGAAACCTCTCGGTGAGCAGAACGAAGGCCTGATGAATGGTAGGGTGTATGCAGTAGGGTACGGCGATATATTAATCCACTTTACGCCTGACCAACTTCGGTGCTAGACACCTGTCTGAAAAAGAAATAAGGATTGGGTGTGAAAGAGAGAGAAATAACAACGGAGGGAAGACATAAGAAAAGAAAGGAGTTTATATATATATATATATATATATATATATATATATATATATATCAACTCCTCCTTTTCTCTGTATTCCTCGTTGTTATATATATATATATATATATATATATATATATATATATATATATATGTGAGGAATTGACGTTTATGTGAGGAATAGACGAAAAGTGGTTGGATGAAAGGAAAAAAAAGAATAAAAATAACAGATTTAGAAAACTGGATGAGAAAATATGAAAGAAAAGGAAAAAGTAAGAAAATTTACAAATGGTAAAATAGAAAATGAAAAACACGGAGGGAGAGGAGAGTGAGAGAGAGGGAAGGAACGAGAATAGAAGGAGAAAAGAAAGAAAGAAAGAAAGATTCGAAGAAAGAAATAAAAAAAGTAGATTCTTTGAAGTAAAAAAGAAAAAAAGCTCGAAAAGGATCAATGAAAAATATAGAAAAAGAGACAGAATGTAGGCAATAGGCGACGGAAGTAAAAAAAAAGAAAGAAGAAAAGAAAAATGAGAGAAAGGAAAGATAGATGGATGAGAAGAAGAGAAAGAGAAGAAAAGTGTAAGAGACAGAATGAAAGTAAATGACGACATCAGATAAAAAGAAAAGAAAGGAAAATAGAGAGATAGATGGATTAGAAGAAGAGGAAGAGAAAGAGAAGAAAAGTGTAAGAGAGAGAATGAAAGTAAATGACGACATCAGATAAAAAGAAAAGAAAGGAAAATAGGGTGATAGATGGATGAGAAGAAGAGGAGAAAACCGAGTAGGAAACTGAAAAAGACAAAATGAATAATTAAAAACGAAAATGAGTCGTCTGAAAAAAGAAAGAATATAAGAAAAAGAAAAAAATAAGAAAGATTTTTAAAACGAGCCAAAAATGAAGAAAGAAGAAAAGAAAAAAACGAAAGACAAAATAAAAATAAATGAAATGAAATCGAATATGAAATATCAAAACATTTAAGAAAAGGAGGTTATATAAATTAAAAAAAAATATCATAGGAATGAAATTAGTGAGATAATCGAAAAATTAATAATAAAAAACGAATAAAAATGAAAGCCGTTAAAAATGAAAAAAAGAGGTTTGAACTTTGTGCAGCATGAAAGAGAAATAAATAGGATAAGCAAGGAAAAAGATGTGTGAAGGAAGAAAACTTAAACAAAGAAATATCGACCAAAGGTGACAGGGTGGGAATTCAAGAAAAAGAAATCTGTAGAAGTAGATGCGACATGGACGTTTGCTGTGTCAATGGCTGTAGAATTGGATTGTCAGTCCGTATGGATGACACTGGCTTGGTGTCTGACTGACTGATAGTCTCGTATCAATGTTTGATCGTTCGCATTCTGATACAGAGAGGCCGACCACCCAACCGATCGACATAGATAAGTGTCGATTAGTCACTTTTCTTGCGTGGTGAGTTGAAGTTCTTGCATTCTGTCGATAAAATGTCGCCTCGTAACTAGAGAGGACGTACTAAAATGCTTTTTGAAACGCGTATACTTTTGTTTTGTTTCTGAATTTTCTGAACTAGATACGGACAGAGAAATAGGATAACGGATAGAAAAGAATAGATTAAGGCAGTGATTCCCAACCGACGTGCTGTAGCACACTAGTGAACCACGCGAACCCCTTAAATATCTGCGAAATACTGTCACGGTATACACATATTAGGTTGGCAAGAAAGCCCTGACTCACTTAGGAAGCGGAAAGAAAACAATATAATTTCATGGTTCAGCACCAATATTTATTTTTCAAAATAAAGTCCATTATTCTTGACGATCTTCTGCAAGCAATCAGCCAGTATCCTAATCTGTCCCAGATACCAGTCCGTTGGCTCTGAATAAAAAAAATCTATACAAGCTTCCTGTACTTCATCAAAAACGTTGAATCTCTGGTAGCGGATAAAGTGTGCCATTGAACGAAATAGGCCATAGTCACTCGGAGCAGCATCGGGACTGAACGGTGGATGTGGAAGAATCTGAACACCGTCCATCTGTTGGAACTTCTCCTTAGTCAACCTGGCAGTGTGTGGCCTCGCATTGTCTTGCTGAAACAAAGCCCGAACTCGACTGGCCAAAGCAGGATACGCCTTCTTTAGTTTGTTGTACAGGTGGTCTAGCTGCCGGCAATACAATTTAGCGTTGATGCCACGACCGTACGAAACAAACTCAAAATGCAGTATTCCATCGGACAGTGATCAAAATTTGTCTATATTTCTAAGTTATTGATATATTATGGATTTCAATACAAAAGGAATATTCCACATTAGCTAAAAAGTCTGTTTTATTGCAATTTTCTATTTCTTATTTATGTGAATTAAGATTTTCAACCCTAAATAACATAAAAAAATAAGATGCGAGAAAGAAATGAGGGTCTGTTTAATACACAATGACTACATATTGAAGAAATCGCAAACACACACACGCCGCCAGGTTTCACATTAAATAAGCTGCACAAATAATTGAATAGAAACATATAAATAAAGTAAATCCATATTTATTTATGTTTATTTAAAAAAAATTACGGTTTTATATCATAACATTTAAATACATATCCTTTAAAAAGTTTGCTAAGTGTGCTGTGATATTTTCATTTCCTCTTATTTTTACCGTTGCTTAAAAAGGTTGAGAAACACTGGATAATGAATGACATAAAAATGTCAGTAGTTTTTAACTAAGATAGACAGAAACAAAGACGAATAGATATACATAAATGTAGGTACACTGATATATTCAACCAACCCAATAACCATTCAGGACGTGGGGGATTATGGCTGTCCATAACTGCCTATTATTTGTAGCTGTCTATTCATTCCTTTCCAGACGTTATAGTGTTTTAAAACATATACGCGGCCTTGTGAATGGTTAATTATATTGCCACAAACGAAACATCGCGAGGCAATCACGACTTCTACCGCTATTTCTATGGCGAATGTTCTAAAGAGCTACATTCATCAGTTTCACCAGTTCAGACCTTTACATCTAATACCAAGTACACTGAGAAATAACCATCCTCGTTCCTTTCGTATTCCATTAGTAAGGAGGAAATTCCATTTGAACAGCTTCTTCCCCAAATCCGCTAATTTGTGGAGCAGAATCCCGAGAGTAAGCTTTTCCGATCATTACAATCTTAACCTCTTCAAGGGGAGGGTCAGCCGTTATCTATCCTACATATTCTCATAATCTGCACTTCATACCTCCTCCTCTTATGTTCATACACAACCTCCTTTAGCATTTCTCTATCATGATTGGCTGTTCGTCCATGTATTGGTGGCTAATTAATATAGAAAAAAACAACAACTTTGTAATGTCTGTCGTTTTCCTATCCCAGCCACTCCATTCATATAGTCGGCAGGTAGGTGACCCGTTGCTTCCCTTTGTCACTTTGGCCTTCAATATGTTCTGTGAGTGTCAAATTTTCCCAGCCTCCAATTTCCATCAGATTCTAACTATAAGTGTTCTTTTTGTTTTTTTTCACAGTGTCACTCGCGTATCATGTTGCTAAAATTATATCGACTGATAATAAATCTTGGTAGGACTTCTAGTTCTCTGAGGATCAGTTCGTTTTTCAACATGTCCAATGAGAAAATACGCCCTTGTCTTTCTTCTATTTCCATTTTTTGTCTGTCCGCCATGTGTCCTTGAGGAAAGGCGTTAGTTAGATCCAGTGACAGGACCTAAAGTGTGTGAGTTCAATACCTGGAGAACACGGAGAGGGAAATTAACAGGAGATAACTGATAACTGACATCCATTAGACATGGCACGTGGAACTAGAACAGTTTACCCCAGTGAGCGAAATAAAGTGTTAAGTTCGGCATTCCAACCACCTGAAGAAGGCCGGAGCGTACAACGGCCGAAACATTGTGATAAATATAGCAACAAAGATGAGGATGATAGTCCGAGCAGTGTAAACAGTGTTCTATCCTTTAATCACTATTCAGAACCATTTTTGCCCTCCATCAGTACGGCTGAAGCTCACTTCCAGGAAAACTACTTGTTGCGTCTTCTTGATCTCACGTTTTAGATTAGCATGAAGTAGAGCAATTATAATAAATTAATTTTGAGATCTGCTGCAAAGAAGTTTGTTTCATTGTGTCGGGCCAGGAATTTTGGTTATTGGAATTCATCTTGCACATTTATACGTCGACTATTCGTCCGTGCGTTAAATATTGCTACCATAACTGGTTTTGTGCTGCAGCTACACATCTCGTGATTCTTGACAAAATCCAAAGAAAGACCTGTAATATTATAGCTCCTGACCTGGCATCTTGACTTCTGATACCTTCCGACCACCTTGACGTACACCCTTCTGCAAATTGATTGAAACAACTGCTTTAGTTTCCTATCTTTCACCATACGGTCAGTTTTAGATCCCCTGGAGTGATAGGGTGTAATCGATTTCTATTTTTTCTCAGATCAGGTTATTTACAGTGGTGTGCAGCGATATGAATCTATTTTCGAAGTGTTTGATGAAATTTGTTTGGCCTTGAAAAATATTGCGTCATCCGTGATTGCATCAGATTTTCATCACGCCCAAACACTCAACTGTCGATTAGTTGTCCTACAGCTATTGTCTGCGATGGACGTTACTCTAAGGTAGCGTACGAAAACACTGGCAAGCCTTATCAGTGTGCAAATCAAATTACTATGGACTGGTCCGGAAAGTTTCCTGAGTTAAATCCAATCGACAATCTGTGGTCAATCAGCAAGGAACGATTTCGTAGAAGAACTAACATGTGCACTGGGTCATGTTTCATTGGAAAAATACGAAAAAAAGTAAATAATAATTGAATTATTCATTTTGTTTGAATTAATTTGCACAAGGGTGTAGGTTCCACATGTCTTTTGTACAATTCGAGAGATAATTTTATGGCAGTTTTTCTAATGAGTTCTCCTCCTCGTTACCGCAACCGCATGAATTTAAGCGTACTACTAGATTGGCTATTAGGTCTCATATTTTTTTACTGTTGACATAGCTAGATGCAACCGTAAGTTTTATTCTAATAGTTTGTTTTCTCGCTCTTCTCACCTGTGAAATTGTCTTTCGCCTTCTAGGTTCCTTGTCACCTACAATCTTCAAAAATCTAAATGCAACTTCAATCGCCATCATATGTGCTCTTGAATTCAGTACTTTAATCGTTCTTTCTCTTCATTAAAGTATTTTCATTCTCACTCACTGCCAGTAATCCTTTGGGTCTCAGTGGCATTATCGCCTTCCTTGCGATGAAATGATTATTCAAACAGAGGTATAATCAGTCTAATATAAGTATATATAGAGCCGAGTTATATGATATGAGTTTTAGATAGATAGATATTCTTATTTTGTGTGTCCTTACCACTTCAGGACGTGAGCGATCATGACTCTCCACAATTACCTGAAGTAATTTTGTTACTTTACCATTGATTTTAATGTCCTTGCTTTGCCAGCCATTCAAATTCGTTAATTAGGTTACTCGATGATTTTTACAACTTATCTGGTTTTAATATTCCTTGTGATTGTTAAAACTTCCAAGCCCTCTTCCCTCGGTACGTCTCCCAGAAATTTCAATTCTCTTTCTGATTTCAAGTTTCTTGTTTTTCTTCAAATTCACTCATTGCGCGCATGCTCCGTCCATGATATTCTAATCATGTGTCGGTAAAAACACATCTCTGTCTCGTCAAGTCTTTTCATCTGAAAGGAGATCGTCGAACCTTCACTGTAACATAAGATATAATATTTATTTCAAATCAGATTAATTTAACTTTAATCTTCTAATTTTACTCAAATAACGTATCAGAAATATATATTTTATTTTTGGAAGATTTTTAAAATCGATAATTTTGTTTTGTTTACAGATTTCTTAAAATTAAGAAAATGGCCGCTTTTAAAAAAAAAATTTGAAAAAATTGAGCAAACATTTGACATTTCAATCTATATAATTTCTATCTGAAATACAACAGAATATTCTGCTTACTGGAAATAATAAATTTAATCATTTAGCTTTCAGTTAAAACTAAAATGAAATCTGCAAGAATGATTTTTAATTTAAAAAAAAAACAAAATATTTTAAACCTTAGGTATCAAAAATTCTGTAAAAGTACCTACTCAAATAATATCTATTGATTTTGACGTCTCCAGTTGACACATTTAGCTTTCAGGCATTCTGTTGTCTTACAGTTGATAGCTAGTTAATAAATCCTGGTAGGACTTCTAGTCCTCTCATGTTCGTTTTTTAATAAATCCAGTCAGAAAATATGTCCTTGTCTTTCTTCTTGTGTGCCTGCTGAATTCGTTCATTATATGCATGCAACCCCATTTTTCCTATAAACGTTAATAAGTATTACTCGAATAAATAAATAACTTATAGTAATTCATCGTGCTCAAAATAATAAGATGGCAGTTTCGACCTATTTGGGACTCATTAGCAGTGCGCATATCCAGGGTGGCAATAAAGTCACTATACAGTTACTTAAATAACAACTAAGACAAAGCAATTAATCAACAGTCCAGAAATTTATTATTAAAATAGTTCTGGATACTAACATTAAAATAATATAGTAGACAATAGTAAACGAATTATCGATACCGTTCGAACTTCAAGCCACCTGCTTTGCTTTTTTATTATAAGTAACTGTATAGTGTATTTATTGTCACACACACACACACACACACACACACACTATATATATATATATATATATATATATATATATATATATATAATATGATAAAACTAATTAAATCCGTATTGATAATTGCAAAGAGGGTATAGATCTAGAAAGAGTTCAGTGTAAGAACAGAGCAAATGATAATTAATTAATAAAGCGGAAACTTTAGAAATCCATGGTAATATTTTATTTCGCGAAATCGATATTTCAGTTTCGCTTCATCAGACCAAACGGTTTCAACAATAAATGGATTTAAAATTTTACCAGGCAGAAAACATATATATATATATATATATATATATATATAATTTAATTAAAAAACAGGCCACCTTAAGGGTCCATTGATTGTATTTTATTTCCTCAGGAAAGTGATTTTTCCTGGTTCCTCAGATCACATTTCCAAGCATAAAGCACACACACACACACACACACACACACACACACACACACACACACACATATATATATATATATATATATGATGTTATATATGTGTAGATAAAAAAATGGTGGAATGCTGGCCTAGTTGCTAGAACGATCGAGTTCCTACCATGACGTAATTTCGTATCTCATTTGTCAGTTAAAAAAAATTGTTTTACCCTGTCTTTGCGGTTTTTATTTGACACAGTATCGACTGAACTCCTGAATTCCATTAGATGAAATTTGCTCCAATGTTCAGCGGATGTCATTGATTAGGTTTCATTGAATGTCAGTTACTCATCTGAAAATCTCACGTAATATATGTACCTTTGAACCCTTTTAGAAGAGTTTTTGCTGATTTATTTATGAAAATGATCATATTTTCAAGTAAATGTCTTGAGAAAATGGAATTTGAAAAGTATCCCCAAAACGTGTATTTTCCATCCAAAACTGATGTTCTAAAATAAAAGCATTGTATAGAAACTACACAAGACACAAGATATAATTTTAGATTTTAACAATATGTCATTTTTATTCATGTATTGTATGATATAAAACATACAGTGACAATATTCACTATATACCATTCAGGCAACCTGATCTCCCTTAAGTAATAATGAAATAATCCGTTTTTATAGTAACATTGAGCAATTTCTAACGTCAATGAGCGGATATGGCTCGTGTCATCATTAGTAAGTATGGAAACCAGGTTTCTAATATTTTGTCATTTATTTCATTTGTTTTGTGTTAGCTTTGATTTGACATGCTTAATTTTAATGATTTTAGTTTTAATGATTTTAATTTTAATGATTTTAATGATTTTAATTTTAATGATTTTAATTTTAATGATTTTAATGATTATAATTTTATTGATTTTAATTTTAATGGTTTGAATTTTAATGATTTTAATTTTAATGATTTTAAAAAGCAAAATTCTTTCTTAGATGCGAAAATAAAATTAATTACATAGATAAATTCCAATAATTATAATCTGCTCAGTAAGAAAATATAACCAATGCAACTACTAAACTAATTAAATATTTCTGTCATTTAACTAGTAATTATATAATAATGCGCACATGTTAAATGATATATATATATATATATATATATATATATATATATATATATATATATATATTACATGAATCATTCATACAAAAAACTGATATAGAAGTTAATGATTTAAATGGCGAGAATACATCTTCGCAAACAATTTTAATAATGTACATTAACCCCGAATCTGTAGATGAATGTTATGATCCATGTTTATAAATTCGAGTTGCATAAGGTCTTTTTTAGTTTTTTACAAGCTTTCGTCTCTTCCTACAGACATCATCAAGTAGGGAAATAGATTTGTTTTTTGTTTTTTACTTCTCGGTAATAACAGTGCAACGAAAATATAGATGTAATCCTAAAAAATCATTAACTTCTATATCTGTTTTTTGTATGAATTCTTCATGTAATGTAAATTGAACTGCCCCACATACTTGATATTAAAATAACTGATCCGACGTATAACTTTCGGATAATAACTGTGACATTCCTGCATTTATTGAACAATTTAGATCATGCCACATTAACTGAAAAACCTACAAAAGAATTCTCCTATTACCATATTAGTACAAAAACGCACAATCTTAAAATTTAAAAATTCAACCTCAGCGTTGCGACCGCACGCTCCAACAAAAATTTCTTACAATTAACGCTAACACATTTCTAAAAACATTTTTTCGGATTTTTATCGACAGCATGATGTTTGTCTAATTTATAAAAAGAGCAGATAATGGGCAGCCAATTACATGACGAATACAACGTAAACGTTTTTATATATATACTATTTTTATAAATTTTAAATATTTTAAGCATTATAATATTTTATTAGATTTTAGGTACTTTGCCTTGATAGTCTTACTTACGAAGACGTCTGTTGAGGAAATATTAGAAAATTAGTAATAAATCTTAAATTTACTTTATTTACCGCTCTTATTTTCTGATAATGTCGTGTATGGACATCCCTATTTAATCAAATCGGCAAGTTTATACACATACAAATTTCAAAGTTCTTTTTTTTTCCATTTATGATTAGCAAATAGTTTTTATTTAATAACAATATCATCTGATCGATACAAATTAATACAGAATTTTGAATGATTTAAAGTTAAAAAATTGAACACAATTTTTGTAAAATTTCATTATTCCTCGAAAACTTATTTTCTAAGACAATAGCTTCCATGATAAATTTTATTTATAAAAGCAATTAAAATATTTTATAATTAAACGTTTAGTTTTATTGCATTTTCGATTTTACGATTCAGTGTAGATTTTCTTTAACTGGGAGAGGGATCCTATTTGATTAAATATAATTCAAGATTTAAATTCTCCGAGGACTTGTGCTTATAACTAAAATAATCATTAAGCGTCACAGAAAAGAATTTCTCGAAATTTCATATAATTAAATAAATGGGTGAGGGTAACAGGTGTAAAAATATACTTTTTTTCAAGAATTTCTAACAAAAAGCATTTTAAAAATAATTTCATCAATTTGTGAATAAGTCCTGAAAGTTTCACAAAACCCCGACAATTATCTAATTTTTGCAAAAATTTCTAAATCAGTGTATTTTTCACCGCAAATAAAGACAAGATATAGTCGCTGAAAAGCTAAATACAAAATGGCTTCAACGGAATAGAAACATGGATAAACCATGATGGTTTTAAATTCTCAAAGACCAAACAGTATGCATATATTTCTGCAGAAAACGAACATATCACCTCGCCCCTCCCCCACCCATTATAACTTAATGGATGCACAATGTCAATTTCAATAGCAGTAGATAGGTTTGCCTATTGTCCGGTTCATATTCCTTCTTGGTCTTTTGAACAGGAGTAGAGGTGTATCCCTTGTTTCCTGTTTAGGATCGGGTTTCCAGTTTCTTTTAAAGTCTTATCTTTCTCTTTCACTTTCAGTAGCCCCTTGCGTCTTAGGGGCATTATTGCTTTGCTTGGGGTGAATTGATTTAAAATGATATTTAAGGAGACTAAATTCCCAGGAATTGTAATAGATAAAAAATACTTCATAAATCACATACACAAGTAATCTAAAACAAAAATGCCAAAGAGCACTAAAGTTCCTTAAAACAAACTCAGATATTATCTGGGAAGCAGACCGCAAAATAATGCTGAAAATTTATTGATCCCACATAAGATCTAAATTAGATTTTGCCTGCATGAGCTACAACTTCTTATGTAGATCTTACAAAAAAATAAAAATCTACTACCAATCCAGAACAAGAAACACAGACGCAACATGAGAACCTTCCGAATTTCACCCATGGACAGCCTTTACAAAGTAGACGACAAACCTCCATTACACATAAGGTTCGAAAAATTAGCCCCACAATACTCATTAAAGCCTCAAAGAAACCCAAATAATCCAGTACAAAATACACACAATTTTATACCAGCCAAGCTTAAATGTCCCTCTCTTGGTCGCCGAATCAAAGCAGCACTCACACAAATAAACAAATGACCCCCCCCCACATCTCTGCTCCCCCTTATCAAGTCATCTCCACGCGTTCTTAACAAACCTCATATGGACCTAACACTGACTCAACACAACAAAAACATCACACATAACATCATAAACATAAGCAATTTTCCCGAACAAATATCGCAAATATTGAGCCGTATACACTGATGGCTGTAATATCTCAAATTAAACGGGAGTAGCAACCACGGACAGACAGTCTAATCCGTTTATAAGACTATCAAATCAAGCTTCCATATTTACAGCTGAGCTACAGGCCATTAAGATGGCGCTTGAACTGATTAAAAACTCAAACAACCAGAAATTCGTCATATACATAGACTCCTTGTCAAGTCTTGTAGCTATGGAAGAAGGAGAGTCCAAACATCCTAGAAATACTAGAATCCAATACTGAAATAGTTAAATCAAATAGTTAAAGCCTAGATTCAAAGTCATGTTGGTATACCGGGCAATGAAATAGTAGACAAAATAGCTAAAGACGCTCTTGACATGACAACTAACATAAAAATATCCTATACTGACTTCAGAAACAAAATAAAAGAACACATAAAAAAAAAAGGCAAACCATATGGGACGCCCCAACCCAACCAAAAAAACAAAAAAAAAACCGTACGATATTCAACTTATAGGAGAATGGCTCCTAGGGTTCAGAAAAATGAGACGGGAGGCAAATAGTTTTATTCTGATTCCAAAAAGAACGTACACAGATGACGCACTCAGACAATGTCGAAGAACAAAATATCGAACAGTGTCGAACTAAGTCTCAAACTTACAAAGTGTTTTTTGACAATTCAATGTTTTTTTCTTGATGGCAATTTTCAGGTTTTCCAGTGGAGACCTATTTCTTGTTTGATGGTGTCTTGCACTGCGTCATTTCTGATGTAGTATACATAGAAGATGTTAACAGTCATATAGATATGGCTTCAAATAAATTATTTACTTTTTAAAATCAATATGAAATTTAAAAGTTATAACTAGTTCCGTTTTTATTTTTTATTTAGTCATTCACATGTCAAATGAATTTCATATTTCAACTTGCTCGGTTCTATTCGTGGACAAAGTGTCGAAGGACAAATTTACGAATGGATAAAAATGTCGAATAGAAAATGTATCGAACGGACAAAATGCCGATTGGAAAAAGAATCGAATCGATTAAATAACAATATGTCAGTAATTAGCCTACAACTGAATATCTTTTACTTAACATGCAATTATACTGCCGGTAAATAATTATTTTTAAATTTTAAACTAATATAAAACCTCCGATGAAAAAAAAATTCTACATAATTGTTAACATAATTTAGTAAATAAACTGATTGTCAGGTAGGTATATATTTATAGGCTCTAATAAATGAACACACACACACACACACACACACACACACACACACACACACACACACACATACACATTATAATTTTTCATATAGACAAAAACTATATGAAAAAATTATAATAAAATATAATTATTGCTCTAATATGTGTATCGAGCCCTCTTTTGAATTAATGCCGTGAACGTTAGAATTTATATATGTACTAGCAGCATGGCCCGGTGTTGCCCCTGCTTGATTAAAAAATCGTACGACTCATACAGCAATCGCTATCACTTGACTTTAAAAAAATATTTTTGCCCTTCCTTGCCTTTAAAGGAGTGCTCTTTGCTGTTCTGATGTTGCTACATGCCTTACTGCTTGCCTATCTCACACTGCGAATTTTTTCTAAGCTCTATACTAAACATAAAATCTGTTACGAAAAAAGAACTAAACAAAATGAACACAAAACGATCAGCTTTAAAAAAGGACTCGTAACTGGAAAAACTGAAAGAAAAAAGAATGTTAACAACAAATACTTTTTCACACTCAACCCATTTCTGCGGAATCAGAATCAACGTTGAGTTTAAGCAAGCGAATGAGCCAATTGGAGTAAAGTGCCATGCAGATTTAAATTTTTCCCACTTGTGACGAATGCAGCTATCGATTTTTTTGCATGCTAGCATGCTAGTTAACATTTGTGTCAGTCAGCTGTTGGCCAATAGGATCTTCCTGTCTATTCGTGGCAGCCAGCTATAGACTCTCACTCTGGCCAGTAGAAAATGGCCATAAACTACATGAAAACTGCCGTAGAAGCATGAAAAAATCGATTATTTCCACTATCGATGGGAGTTGGGAAATGTAAAGTCATTCTTGGCATTCCCGCTAACTTGGAGCATGTGCATGTAAATTTTGGTGCAAATCCGTCGAAAATTGCGGCCGTTAAATTCGTTAAACACACACACACACACACACACACACACACACACACACACACACACACACACACACACACACACACACACACCTTGCCTTTTATAAATAGAGAATTTCTTGTTCTCATTGCATCAGGTATATATATATATATATATATATATATATATATATATATAAAAGATATATATATATAAATGTAAAAGAACGAAGAATAAAATTGCAACGTTCAAAACATTTATTTAAAACAGGGCTCAATACAATAGTATAGAAATAAATATTATACAATGTTACATTATAACATGTAAATAACTACTACAAAACTGGTACCATCATTGTTAACTACCTGATGAGACATTTTATTAAACAACGAATCAAAATGTACAGTTTTGTAGTAGTTACTTACATGTTCTAATGTAACATTATAATATTATATATATATATATATATATATATATATATATATATATATATATATGGAAAACTCTCAATTCAATTTGGTAAAAAACAGAGCGTAATAAACGTCCCTCCCCGCCAATTGGACCGTTAACCGATGTTTATTGAGGCTTAATTAATTTTAAGGCTATTATTTATTAAATGACGCCAAAGAATCAATAAGTTTAGAATGGCTTAATTGTTTATTTGAACCGAGTTTTTAAAATCATGACATGTTCGTTTTTTACTTGTTCAATATTTTGACCTTTTGAAACTTTGCATTTCCGAAATTATGTCCATTCGTTATTTAGTCAGTTCGACTCTTTTTTGTCCATTCGTCATTTTATCCATTCGTCATTTTGTTCTTCGACACTCTGACTTAATACCTTCCCATCCACTAAGGAATTGAATTCCATCATCATGCAACAGATGCCAAGTACTTCCCAGTTGAACTCATGATTTGCTATAATGGCAGTGAAACCCAAACAAAACAAAAGAACGTTTTCAAAGCACGAAATCAAAGAATATACTCGACAGATTGAGGAGATTTACTGTCACTTTAACTTCACCGTAAGCCGATAGTTATTACAACGGTGGTGGCACACCGTTAGAAAGTTGTTAATGAGGTAGTCGGGTTTATTATAATACTGCTTAGTGAGTTCGATCCTCACTAGGTAGCTGCTACTTGCGGCCTTGTGCTAAACTAAGATATTTTTTTAACTACCTTCTCCTCAGCAACGTTTATTGTTTGAAAAAGCGATGATAAAATTGGAATAAAACCTAAACATATTAAATTTTCTTTGTTCTTCAGAATGTACAATAAAAATACTAAAAACTATTTATTTATTATATTGCTTATTGAAATGATTGACAAAACATCAGCTAATAGCCAATCAATTCAAGCTTTATAAAATGGTAAATAATAAAGATTTCCTCATAGTTTTTTCACATATCTTAATAATTTAGTAAATGTTTATAAATTTATTTCATATTTATTTCATAGTTTGGGGTAGGCGATCCCAGCGTGTGAAAATGTTTGGAAAGTGGCTGAAAACCATACCACAGGTTGACTCAAACCTTGTGAATGAAATTGGGTAGACGGAGCTATTTGAAATCTGTCTCTGGTTTTGCTAGCACGAAGTAACAAGTCATCATGACCGAGGGTTTGATCGGTTAAAGAAAAGCGAATAAACCTTTGTTTGGATCTTCGTGACCGCAACTAAAATGGAGAGTCAAAAAAATACATGTTTCATTAAAAACCTCAATTATTTTAACTACCTTCACTCCCCGGCAAGGTTTATTCTTTTAAAAGGCGATTTGTGGAATTGTAATAAACCTTAAACATAAGATGAAAGTGAATTTATACATTTTTTTTTAATTCTTGAGGATTGATAACAAAATTTAATAAACAATATTCATTTGTTATATTGTTTATTGAAATGGTTGGCAAAACATCAGCTAACTGCAATCGATTCGATTATAAAATGGTAAATAATAAGGAATTCCTCATAGTTGGTTAGGTAAATGTTCATAAATTCACGAATAAAAAATTGTCTTCCTATTTATTTCTTTATAAATTTGTAAATGATAAATATTACATTAGTTTTAATAAAATTTTATTAGTTTTTGGAGTGTTGTAAATATAAAATTATTCTTGCAAATAAAAAATCTAATAAATAAATAGTGATTAATTTTGTTGTTAATACTCAAATATAAAATGAAACCTATAAATTCACTTTCATCAAATGTTTAGGTTTTATTCCAATTCTAATCATCACTTTTTAAAAGAATAAACATTACCGAGAATGGAAGGTAGTTAAAATAATAGCGGTGTCAAGGGAAAATAAAGGTACGAAGGTCCAAGTTTGCCAATATAATAGTATAAGGAATATCTCATGTGTATGAGAAAAGTGATTACCTTCTCTAGTGCAGATTTTATTTTTTTTGATCGCACTATACTGGCTCTTGTTCATCCACTGGTTGGGCTTATGTGGGGAAAATAGTGTTTTAGGGGTGAAAAATTGTTTCTGACTAACGTTGTTATTGTCCTCCAAGTATCTGTTCTCTGTTTCAGAGAGAATCAGAGTAGGACGTATTACTTTCGGAGCACATCTCTTGTCTGCCGATCAAGTGCTAGTTGTTGACTGACAGCTGGGATCAGTCTGAGACATGCGTTGAGCTCAACGGATAAATTGATCTGAACAATGCGTGATAAAGAGATAAACACACAGATAAATACATTAACTGTATGTTAAATATATCGATCAAAAACACAGGAGTAAGTATATCGAAGTAGCTACATATATAGAGTGGAACCTCGGTTCACGAATTTAATTCGTTCCTGAAGCCCGTTCATAACCTGAAATGTTCGTAAATCGAAACTATTTTTCCAATAAAAATCAAAGTAAAATGGACTAATCCGTTCCTGGTCTCAAGATGATTGCTTATTTAAACTTTAACAACGGTACTGTGTGCACAAGTTTATACACAAAACTAATGAAAATCATTAAATCTAAGAAAAAATAAATAAACCCAATACTAAAGAGATAAAATATAGACGAGCATTTTAATTTTACCGTACCTGCATGTAGGAGAGTTGATGGCGTAAGTGAAAGGGGAAGGAAAGAGATGTTATTGTTTGGAAAAGGAGAAGGAAAGACATGATTGTCTCTTTATTTATAAGAATAGTAGAGATCGTTGATTTTTGTCATATGAAACTGAGTAGGAAGAGACAATATCATCAACAATTGTTTTTCTCTTTTCTTTTTCCTTTACCAGTATCATTGCTAGCTTTTTTTTTTTGATCCATGACTGAAGGCTAATGAATAGAAAAAAAGTCACAGTACAATAAAATTGGAAAAGAAAAACACAGCACAACACACGAATGTATACAACATGGCGGTCGACTCAGAAATGATTCCGTTCGGGTTAACTCGGTTCGGCAATGTTCGAGAACCGAAATTTAGTTCGATAACCGAGACATTTTCATCTGGAATATTCCGTTCGAAAACCGATTTGTTCCACGTGTAAGACGTTCGAGAACCGAGTTTGCACTGTACGTAGATATACTGCCAGAAATAATAATAATAATAATGATAATAATAATAAATGCAATTTGAAATTACGTTTTTCTTTTCTTTAATTTTAAGTCTCTTTGACTTTATTTAACTTAATTTTTTTCATTTTATTTTTTATTATTTTTTTGTGATAACCCACAACGTAAAAGTATGTTAACCTCTGACATTTCCTTTTGTAGTAGTCATTGCGACTTATACTAAGTTAAAACTTCTTATAGTCAATACCATTTTTATATTCTTATGTTACTCCACTGGTTACAGTACTAGATGATGAACTCTTGAACGATGGCATCTGAATATACCACCGGCTATCTCATGGGCAGGACGAGCTCTTTAGTTTTGGTTGACAGTTGTCCTAGAGCTGGTACCTTGAATAAATCCACCCCCCACTTGGTGGTCAAGGATAAAATATTACAAATCTCAATGATTACGAACAAATACTTATATCGGATCGGCTGTAATCCGAGTCAACAAGAGCCGCGTACCTCAGAGAGGAACCAGTCTGGGGTCGAAAAATCCGTCACTGGAACAAAGTCGTCCAACAACGAAGAGACACCTGGTCTCCAAATCCAGATTATTTCCAACCATGGATCAAGTGACTCGATGCCAAATCAAACTGATAAAAAGAAGGCGAACGAAATGGACTCGCGAAGAGTATCAACAACATCCCTTTTCACGAATCAGATATACCAAATATGGAGAACTATGGTAGGAACTGGAATAGGACGCCATCTTAACCCACAGGAACTTCGTGCAAAACAAAAAACTCTCAAATGCAAAAATAAATCAGATAAAAGTAAATATAAACCAGAATAAAATAACCCATCAATCAAAGAATATGGAGATGAGAGTAGAATTAAATATGACAGAGGATGAAGTAAAAACTAAAATAAATAAAATACGGAATAATAATCTCCCAGGAAATAAAACCAAAGAATCTAGATGCGACATACTGCAATTATCCAGATTATGTCACTGAAGATGAATCAAACCACATTGGGATAGAATTCCTTAAAAACAACAGAAGTGAAATCACCGAAGCGAAAAATCACATCATCCAAATGCCCAGCAGAATAACTCTCACACAAATCTCCAGCTCCCAAAAATTCACATCTCAAAGTCCAATAAACACATTGTGCAAATGTACAACGCTGACTGCAAACCCTGTTAACTTACAAACCACTGGGAAACATCACCGAAGTAAATAATGTTATATACGCAACAGCTTTAGCAGCTACTTGTAAAAGATCAAACAACAGACAAAAAGAGCCATTTTGGTAGGCAAAACCGATGCGAGAAATAAAGGAAAACAAATGTGAGATTTCGATATTAGATGAGATCACAAGAAACTTTAAATGTCTCAACACACAAATGCAAGAAGATCAAGAGGAAATATAAAATTAAATAACTAAATGAAATTCTATCCATCAAGGAAATGCTGAAATAGAAACTGCAGTTAAAGGCACAGAGAAGAAGACGATACGAAAAACGTTGTAGGTTCTATCACCAAAATTAGACATTCCAAAGAGACATTAAGACATTTTACTGAGAAATTGGAAAAACAGTTAAAGATGTCAAAAAACCCACCATCTACTGAAAAAGTGCATAAATGTTAGAGAATATTTGGAGCAGCCCAAAGGAATGTCAACCCAATGTAG
The DNA here is from genome assembly GCA_903632075.3 of Acanthosepion pharaonis. Taxonomy (NCBI): domain Eukaryota; kingdom Metazoa; phylum Mollusca; class Cephalopoda; order Sepiida; family Sepiidae; genus Acanthosepion; species Acanthosepion pharaonis. Next base: position 495,564 of record CAHIKZ030002022.1, read on the forward strand.
AATGGATCCAACGAGAGGAACTAATGTTGGATAAACCTCTACAAAAATGGGAAAATATAATCACGAATAATGTTAGGCAAGCTCTAACGAAATCCCCAAAATGGAAATCACCAGGAAATGACAAGATACCAAATTTTTGGCTCTATCATCTGTCATCAATCCATAAAATATTTGCGCAAACTATATCAATGCTTATTAATAATCCAAATAAAGCCCCAGAATAGATCACATATCACATGCTAAAAACGGGTGAAATAGATGATCCGAGAAATTATAGGCCAATAACATGTCTGTCCACCACGTAAAAATTGATCACGTCTGTCCTACCGAACTGTAATTAATCTTTTCTCGAATCAAACAAAATTCTTCCACTTGAACAGCAATGAGGTGAAGGGTCTCCTCAATACAGTAAAATGCTTCAGTGACTACATAGGTATGGATTTAGGATTAGATAAATGTGCAAAAAGTAATATTCAAGAAAGGGAGAATTACAGAAACACACTCAATAGATTTAGATTTCGTCACAAAGCTTAGGGAAATAGAACAAGGAGAAGCCTATAGGTATCTAGGAATTAGCGAATAAAATAGAATACTTGCATGCCTAAATGAAGGCGAAGGTAAGAAAGGAGTGCTACAGGCGTGTGTGACTGGTAATAAATGCAAAGTTGAATTATTCATATGGTTATAAAGATCAACTTGATAAACAAAATGATCCTGGAAATTTTCAGAAAAAGAGGTAGAAATCTCAGATTACCTTTAATAGTGTGCTACACTCTTGGACCCTTAAGGCTTTGGAAACGTACAGTCTTCACGGATATATTAAATTTCCTTAAACACAGCAAGTGAATGTAGAAAACCACATTATACCTAAATCACACCAAAGGCATCGTCACTTCCAACGGCCTGAATATCCGATGAGGAATCTTTCAAGGAGACTTCCTGTCACTTCCGTTTTGTTTGTCCTTAACCCCCCCTTTCACATGAGCTAAACAATAATAGCTACGGATACAAAGTAAACAAGAAATTATTCAATCACCTACTCTACATAGATGATCTCAAGCTGTTTGCCAAAGAGGACAGCGAGTTGAAGTGTCTCCTCAATACTGTTTCAGTGGCAACATAGGAATGGATTTAGGATTAGATAAATGTGCAAAAGTAACATTCAAGAAATTTTTTTTTTTTTTTAAATAAATCACCCAAGCAAGGCGTGAGTGCCACTAGCACGCAAGGGGTTACAGAGAGTGAGAGTAAGAGTAAAGAGGAACGTTTGGGAAAAGGATAAAGAGAAGGACGGGGATTAAGGTCAAGGCATTAGAAGATGTCGATTGGCATTACATTTGAATATTTGAAGATTATAGCTATCAGGGAAACAAGTGATAGGAAGGGAGTTCCACTGACGGGAGGTGTGAGATAAGAAGTTGTTGGAGTGGAACAGACGGTTACATTTAGCCGCATCGATAAGTGAAAGGGTGAGACTGTGATGCCAACCTCGTAGCATGCCTAAATTCATGTAGTTTGGGAACTAGTGAAAGTAGCTTATCAGAGCAGTTGCCATGAAAATACTTTTAGAAAAGACAGAGGGAAGCCACAGTACGTCTGTGAGATAGCAACTACAGACGAGATGCCAGATCAGGACTAACCACATTGCATATCCGCCTCTGGATTTTGTCGAGAACCTAGAGATGAATAGCGGAGGCAACTGACCATATATGGCAACAATATCCAATGCAAGGACGAATGGTTGATTTACTCAATAGATCTAGATTTCGTCACAAAGATTAGGGAACTCGAACAAGAAGAAGCCGATAGGAACCTAGGAATTAGGGAAGGAAAGGCAATACAGCATGCCCAAATGAAGGAGAAAGTAAGAAAAGAATACGATAGACGTGTGGGTTTGGGATTGAATACCGAACTGAATTCCCAAAAATAATATTAACCATAAGCACCTTGGCTGTCCGCGTAGTGCAATACAGTTTCAACATTCTTAACTGGGCCATAACTGACATTAAGCGAATGGACGCCACAACATGCATCATTCGAAGGCTGATTTTGATCGTCTGTATGTGTCCAGAGGATTAGTTAAAAAAGAAATTACAAAACTACATCAATTGGCCTTTAAAGATACCTAGAAACTGCAGAAGACTGGATAATGATCTGTGTCAAAGAACATGAAAGAATTAAGAATTAAGAAATGTTATTCAGTAATAAAAGAAGCCAACAAATTCAAAATGGAGTTTCATGTGGATGAAGAAAAGCATAATACAACGGCTACAGCTACAAAATACTTAAAAATAGAAAGCAAAGGCAAACGCGATTGACCAGATACAGAAACGATGACAAGATTAACTGCTTCACGGTCAATATTTCGCCAGTAGCAAAAAAGCTGATGTAGACAAACCCCCTACCCATCAGTGGCTACCGTAGTGCAGGGTTAAAAGCTGAAACCAAAGGTTTTATTCTTGCGGCACAAGACCAGTGCTTACTGAATACAAAACAAAATATGCAACTTTTACGGAAAGGAAACTACAAGTAATTGGTATGAACACCACCCAGGCGCGTTTACGGAGATAGGACCTGTAAAATATTTATGGAACTTTAAAATACACACAGAACAATCAACGTTAATCGCACAGACATCATGATTAGAGACAGCGAAGACAAAATATGCATTATTATTCACATGGCAGTCCATGTATATTTGAAGATTTAAAAAAAAACTATCAAAATACAAAGACCTTGAAATTGTGGCACATAAGGACATTAACTGTTTCAGTTGTAGTTGGAGCCTTCGGATTGATTGGATTCTACTAGACTCATTGAAGAGATCCCTGGTAGTCCATGACTTCAAGATATACAAAAAATTGTTCTCACAAATACAACTCAAACCCTTACGAAGGATTTATCTCTGTAAAATATGTATGATTTTTTTTTGTGTCAAAATGCTTAGTGTAAAATGTCATGATGCCATTTCTGACCATAGGTCTTTGGTTGGGACCCAGAAAGAAATGTGTGTATACTAGAAATCAAAGGAACTAAAATAATCATAATAATAATTAACAAGCTTAAGAAGCTTAATATTGCCAGAATGTGAGAAATTCAGGCCACAATAGAACCAGTTATCACTGAAGTGTTGGGGTCTGTAACGCCAAACTTAAATTCCTACAGTGAAAAAATCGGAATAATGACTAGTATTTCATCGCTTCACAAGTCTTCATTCTATCGCATTGCAAATATTTCATGAAAGGTGCTCTCTGTCCGAGGACATTGATAGAGAACACCGACAACGCAGGAATTATCCAGACCCCGAAGTGGACCTACACATCTGATACACTCACATCTATGAAAAACAAAAAAAAAACTCCCTCATCATGCAATAGATGTCAAATACCTCTCACTGTCGAAAATATGTTCATAAGTTGCCATTATCCCAGTCAAACCCGAACAAAATATTATAAAGCAAACAATGTAAAAAATCTCTGAAAACCTTAAACCAAACAATGTTCTTAAACTTCTTAAAAGAATTCAAACTTTATACCAAAATACAAAACTATTAAAATTCCCAACAAAATTACATAAACATTTTGAAATTTTTGAAAACTGAAATAAAAACGGAAAAAATATTGAAACTTTGTATAGATCCCAACTAAAAATGACAATGAAAATTCCAATAACCAAAATGTATCAGAAGCTGAATACAAAATAACTTGTATTAGAATCAATTTCTCTAATGATTAATTAAAAAAAAAAAAATCACCAAAAACACAAAACAAATCACTGATCCAGATATAACATCAAGCTATAACGAAGACAACTATGAATTAAAACCTTTATCTGGCTTAAAATAACCCGAGAAGAACGTCGGTAGATTGAGGAGATTTTCTGTCACTTCGGCTTCACTCTAAGCCAACAGTTATTATCCCATCACTTCAGGAGTTTTCGTTGTATCGCACTGGAAATAGGTTGCAAAAGATGCTTTCTTTCCAGAAACTTTACTTAAAAGTTAAAAATGGGGATTTTTTCAATTTGGTTTTTTTCATAATGCAATATTTTATTTTTTGTTTAGATAGTTGAAATTTTATTAAGCTAAATAGACTAAGAATTAAAAGTATGATAACATTTATTTCAGTTTTTAAAAGTGAAATTAATTTTATCGGACTCTTAATTCTTAGTCTACTACTTTGCTAATAATAACTTCAACTGCGTAAAACAAAATAATTTAAAAAGACATTGCATTTTTTTACATTGCTAAAAGAAAAATGAACCGTGTTTCTGTTAATGTGGCATTTAATTTATGACTCCTTACTTGTTAGAATTGAAATAAATATTTAAAAAACTGATAAATTATTAATTAAAAGTACATTTTTAAAAAGTAAAACAGAGAGTATACAAACAAAAACAAGTTCTTTTAATATCGTAAAAAAATTTTTAAGTTTTCCCGATTTAGGAAAAAAGAAGTAACGTTTTTTTTTTTTTACATATCCCTGATCTTATTTTTCAAAAAACTAACTAACTAACTAAATACATAAATAAACACAATTGTACTTTTTATTTCATAATTTATCAGTTAGGAGTTATAAATACCACATTGACAGAAATATAGAAAAGAAACCTGGTATCATACGGGCATTAGATTCTGAGAAATGGATAAAAAATATTCGAAATTGATAGGTATACGAATAATTTCGTCATTGACTATATATATATATATATATATATATATATATATATATATGTACAGCTAGAATTATCACACAAGACAACAGCTATTGGCTTACTAACATACATAGAAATAACAAATGACTGGGTGATACGCTTAGTCAAACAACACGAAAACAGAAAGAAAAAAAAATTCAATCATGAAATAAGGTTGGTCCGGGAAAGGGTTAGAAAATATATCTGTATTCTTATCTTTTAATGACCCCTCTCTGTTCTTAGATCTATTTCCAATCTTTTTTTCGGGGGGTGTGTGTCAGCATGCGTATGTATATGTATATTTCCTCTCCATACATACATACTGTCTTATTATAATGGATTACACACACACACACACACATATATATATATACACACACACACACACATAAGCATTTATCCAGCTAAGCTATATTACCTGTACATTTAACGTTGATTAAGTTGTTCTGTGTATTATGATTTCATTTTCTATTTATATAAACGCTTAAGTATCGGGATTGTTGTTATGGCAATGGAACTAAAGTATGCAGAGTGAAGCTGCTTGGCACAGATCAACCTTGAACTCTATCGCATATATACAGTAAGTTAAAACGTTCTCGTTCGAATCTATTTTTTATACCAGGATATAGAAGGATAGTGTGTAGAGTGTGGTCGTCTCATTATATCACAGGTATTCCATCAGTGACCATGGTTTGTGCAGTTGTTTTAGACCAAGAACAACATTGCCCGGGTCCAACAACCACCATATTCCTCAGATCTTGCCCCTTGATAGGAATAAGATTTCAAGATGTCGAGGAAATTCAAGAGGATGCAATAAAGTAGCTGCTTGCTGGCAAAAAGAAAAAGAATCCCATGAATGCTACCATTAAAGTAAACGAAGCTGGATAAAGTGTGTGGCTTCATAAGGGTAGTAATTCAGAGGAGATTAAATGTCGAGTTTTTTTTATAGCACCAGTTCCGATATACAGCGAGGCAATTCTGAGAGAATTGGAAACCCTACCGGGATTCAGCGCTGGTGGCCACAATCTTATCAACATAAGATACGCAGATAACACAATACTGATAGCAGACACGGAAAAGAAATTATAAAACCAGCTACAGAATGTAGCAAAGGATAGCGAGAAGAAAGGACTAACCATAAACTACAAGAAGACAGAATGTATAGTCATCAGCAAAAAGATGAGCCGAAATGCAATTTTCAAGTTGTGGACACCAAAATCAAGCAGATGTGGAAGTTTAAATATCTGGGATCTTTTTTGACGGAGGACGGTAAGTGCAACGCTGAGATCCGAAGAAATATTGGGATGGTCAAGGACACATTCCAAAAGCAGGGTAGAGTATTGAGAGACAGGAGGGTTTCTTTGGTGACAAAGAAAAGAGTACTGAGCTGCTACGTAACGTATGTCCTCCTTTTCGACAGAAAATGTTGGACGGTCTCCTTAAAGATGAAGAAGAAACTCGAGGCAACGGAGGTATGGATCTACAGAAGGATGCTAAGTATATTATGGACCGAGCGTGTGAGCAACGATGAGGTTTTGGAGAGGATGCAAACAAGGAAGAAGCTTATACTTAACATCAGGAAGAGGCAGATGACATTTCTGGGACACAATGAGAAAGGAGAGCTTGGAGAATCTGATACTCACAGGTCGAATAGAGGGAAAGTGAGACAAGGGAAAACAACGCATGACATAGCTGGCAGGCTAAAATGGATGACAGAACTTGGTCTGGGGAGGTAGCAGAGAGACGAAACATATTGAGAGCCACAAGGGATAGGGAAAAGTGGAGAGCCATGATCGCCTGCTCCCTGAAAGGACACGACACATAAAAAGAAAGAAAAGATATATTTAAAAAAAATATATATGTATATATATCGTTATTCCTTACTGTCCGATGGTACTCAAAGTTTCATGCGCAATAAAAAAGAGATGCCGTAACGTATAAAACGCATAAAAATACAGCCGCAACGTAAAAACAAATGTAGTAAGGATCTTCTCGAAACTTGAGGGCAAAAACTTGTGAAGTTTTCCAACATTAAGAAAGATATTCAATAGAAATAAGTTAAATGTAAGCTTTAGGTGCTCAACAAAAATGGAGAAGCTGATATCTGATCATAGTAGAAATCTTAGACAAAAGATTATTTTCATATATATATATATATATATATATATATATATGTATGTATAGAGAGAGAGAGAGAGAGAGAGAGAGAGAGAGAGAGAGAGGGGAGAGAGAGAAAGTTCCATCTGGATTTTTGTTGTTAACCTGATGGATTTGAAAATCTATGTAAATTAGTTTTAATTCATGAGATGAAATGATCATCATAATTATTATAGAATAATCCTAATTCTTATTGTTTATAACATATATGCTCTGTTTGAATAAAACATTGAGCACTCTCTGTGAATCAGTTTTAATATTTTATTTTATATTATATTAATAGGATTCACTTGGATTATATATAAACTGGATTTCTTATATATATATATATATATATATATATATATATATATATATATATATATATCCCAGTAAATCATATATATATATATCCCAGTATGTTCCTCAATAGGTGATCGTAGGTCCTTACTCACGAGATTTTATTTTTTCTCTACTCAGTGTATTGAACACTTTTACGTTTTACCTTAAATTACTCTGTCAGTGTTATTATTATTATTATTATTATTATTATTATCATCATTCGATTTCTGCTATGGACACACTACCTACCAAGTCTGCGGAAAGACCTAAGGCAGGTCGTGGTGTGTTGTTATGGCCACATTTCATGTTAATTTTTTTTTTTTTTTTTTTTTTTTATCTCCGATGAAGTTGCTAGCGTTACATAGACAAAGTTCTCCTTAGTGTGTGTGCTGTACTTAATAAGACAATTTTCTGTATGTCTCTTAAGCTGGGGTTTCAGGATTCTTTCAATGTGTTGTTTTGTTCCATTTTTTATAATTCCAAGTGCACCTATTACCACTGGTATTATTCTTGTTTTCAATTTCCACATTTTTTCTATTTCAATTTCCAGGTCTTTGTATTTTGATAGTTTTTCAAATTCCTTGGTTGCTATGTTACAATCCGCTGGACAAGCCATATCAATTAGTAGGCAAGTTTTTTCTTTCTGGTTTTTGACAATAATGTCCGGCCTATTTGCTTCAATTTTTCTGTCTGTTTATTATTATTATTATTATTATTATTATTATTATTATTATTATTATTATTTTCATTCAACATTGCTGTGCTGATTGATTATTTTCAACCGGCACGGATGGTTTTAGTTTTTTTTTTTTATTATTGAATTCTTTTTTCCCTGATATCGGTTTGTTCAATATTTTTTATTTACAAATCGTATTTTCTGGGTTTTTCACACCGCTCGCGTATAGATACTAAAATAAAAAAAATATTATAATATGATATATATATATATATAAGCATTTATCCAGCTATATTATCTATACATTTAACGTTTATTAAGTAGGAAGTTGCTGGTTAAATACAACAATGACAAAATCAACGAAAATGCCGTAAATGATAAAAATAAAAAATCAAGCTGCTGAAATGCAAATAAGTATTCCTTAAATGGTGAATGTTTAATTAATAATATTTCAGATAGAACTAAAGTAATATTTTGGGTCAGTGGAAATAAAGTGAAAGCAAAGATTTTATAACTTAAGTTTGAATAATGAAAACTATCAAAATAATAGTTCTCCCAAAGTATTGTTCACAAATAAAAGAAAACAACGGAGAAAAATCCAGAAATATCGTGGAAATATAAAAGCGGGACGATGCAATTTTTGTCCTCCAGAAAAGTTTATAATGCTGAAAAATATAAGTAATCCTAATATCCTTATATATTAAATATAAAAGTGAACTAAATGTTTCCTGCAAACACAAAAGATCAAAGTACCTATTGAAAATTATAGAACCGGGATATCATTAGTAACTTCTAACACGCTTCAAGGATATTGGACTTTTTTTTTTCCTCCCACGTCTTTTTCCCGATGAGAATGGTTTATTCCCTTCTCCCGTAGCCATTAAATGGAGTGGGGTGTTAGACATTCAAAGTTTATGAGAATTGCCTCACCCTTTGAATAGCATCGTATGCAAAAAAATAATGATATCGTTTATTTTTTAATATATATATATATCTTAGCTCTGTTCTTTTCCATCGAGCACTGTTGAGAAAGTCGATGACCAAACGGGAAAAGATTTTCGTGTGATGCGTTTCGTCCTTTCGGTCTTTATCGGACTAAAGTGATGTTTATTTATGTTGATGCAATTACAAATACGCATGAAAGGGAGGGGACAATGAAACTTTAAACTTTTAAATTAATTTAAAAAAAAAATATGTGTTTGGGTATGTAGTAAAACCAATTTAATTTAGTTTCTTTTTGTTTGTATATTATATATTATATATTTATCACTTTTTTAATGTTGTGGTGTCCTCCCTTTAAAGAGTCTATATTGGACTCTTCCGCCTACTACAAGATTAGTAGGAGAGAAATCCTTGGGAGAACAGTCGAATAGATTGAACGCTGGGTCAATCGACACACACTCACTAGTTGTGTAATACTCTTCTATTGTACTTACTGTTTAATATATGATATATCTGTAACACTTGTTTTGTTAATCCTTTAACCATTTACTTGGTCACAACATTTAAGTAAGCCACGTTGTGATGTGTGAATATCTGCCAACAAAGGTGAAATGTTGTAAGAAACTGGACGTAAATTTATTGTGGATGATCAAGCGATTAATTTTTCCTAACATTGTTCTGGTATCTCGCCCGGTTCACATCTTGAACAGGAGTAGAAGTTTATTCCTTGTTTCTTGTTTCGGATTGGGTTTCCGTTTGTTTCACCTAAATTTTTCTCATTTTCTTTTATACCCAGTACACACACAAATAAACTAAGCACACAAACATGTTTTACAAATAGTAAATACGCAAACAGCAGGATACTTTCTTAAAAAAAAAAAAAAATCAAACCAAAAATATTATGGAAAATAAAAAAAACAGCATTAGTCTACAACACTAATTCCAAAACTGCAAACTCAATCTGGAGGAGAATATATATATATATATATATTAAAAGTGAACATTGAAGTTAACATCAAGAGGTCACAGTCTGTTTAACTGTTTTCTCGACGAAAAAAGTTCAAAACAAAGTTAAGTAAAGACACTATATACAGCCCCAAAACTGCATCCGGATCCACAATTATTCCCACTGAATAGCCCCTAGAATAATTCAATACACAACCGTTACCGCCCACCAGAATAACCGTTAGAATAAGACAATAGACTACTCACAATGTAATGCAACAGACTACCCACAATGCAATACAATAGACTACCCACAATGCAATACAATAGACTATCCACAATGTATCTTTGACCTGTATGAATAAATAGTGCAAGAACACAACGCATATGGCCTGACGATTGTGTTGGGTGTTGAATTCAATGTCCACTGGCCAATATTAAAAAATGCTAGTAAAAAAGAAAAATTTTGCCTACAACAGGAATTGAATCTGCATTTTTTTTCCACCAGGGGAATTATTGTTTACGTTTGGACTATGAAACTGAAGGAGATATAGATTCGTAGAAGTTACAACGAAAAATGTGCAATCCTTAAATAGGTTATTTACACCTTGCTTTTCCAGACTGGTCTCTTTGGCCAAACTGGAAACAGTGTGCTTTTGTGAGCTTGATCGCTCCCGATGTTTGTCTGGTTCATGTTTACAGTGTAAACATGACCGCTCTGGTAGCAGTGTGCATCACATGAGAGCAAACAGCAAAGATCCGAATCTGCAGAGAACATGCTACCTCATAGATGATAACTCGTCGGTTCGCCATTACCATCTCTCGGGCTTCCTGAATCTTCACGTCTGTGGTGGAGGTTGAAGGGCGTCCTACTCCTTCTTCGTGCGTCACGCTTGTCCGGCCATTTTTAAATTACTCGAATACACTAATACAAACTTGTACGTGGTAGTACACTCTTGCCGTATAGTATTAAAAGCCTTCGAATTAATTTCAGCCTCTGATGCAACTTTCGACCAGAGAAATCGGATCATTTCTCTTTGTTCCTTCTTGCTGCACGCAGCTAGCGGAGCGGTCATGTTTACACTGTAACAGCAGCGAGAAAACTGGCGCGATCAAGCTCAAACTTCGATCACGTGACCGCAATAGTACCAACTATAAGAGCAGAAGACAGTGTTTAACATAGTTTTGCCAATGAAACGGGTTTATATAAAGATAAAAATGTAACGCTTGGAACTGAAATTAAAACGGGATGTTTTATAAGTACGTTAAACAGTTGGAGGTGCGATTAGCGTAAGGGTTATCAGAATAATAGACTCGTCAACCCGAGTTGAAATAATGGTTGATTCTTTACCGTTCTTTTAACGTTAATGCCTTTGGAAAAGTCATGAATCAATGTTCCTCCGGCTATAGGTTAAATAATGTTCTAGCATACCTACGGACGATAATGGGTATGTCCCCATTCACATAAATACAATAGTAGATACTGTATGTTGGTCTGCAGTTGGAGATTCGTCTCCGGCTGTGCAGGTCAAACTCTCTACCTCCGGACAGAGAGGATCTCCAGACGCGGGCAGAGTCTCGTCTCGGGAAAACAGCTACCCACCATATTAAATTCGGCCTTGTGCAGTTGGAGATTCATTGTGGAATACACTTGATTCACTTCTAGCAGTTGACTACTTCTTTTACGCGCCACTGACGAATCTTATACGTCTTGTTCTTGTCCTAAGTATTATCGTTCATTACCAACCTTCGTTTGATTATTCTATTCAGTAATCTTTCTTAGTTTACAAGAAATAGTATGAAGCATTTCTCTTTTTGCTTTGGTTGGCGACCGGCCTTGAGGAAGGAAGTCTTTGTATTTAAACCCTCGTAAATAATAGGAAAGCCTGGGTTATTTAGCTTTATCACCAGTCTAGGAGAAGGCGATCTATGAATTAAATTCTATCCTATAAAATGATTGGCTCTCTCAGGATCTCTTGCCTTAGACACACCCACCCTTGCTATGGCTGCTGTACCTACGGCATTCGTGATCTTGATATGAATCCACCAAGTGTGTATTAAATAGCAGGACAGACGCGGCTGTCTTACCGTGAGTGACAGCCAATCGAGAAGCAAAACACTAAATTCAAACCTTAGCAAGGCTTCGTGGCACAGTGCACCATTTCTTTGTTATTAGTTCTTCCAAAAAGTGGCCATGCACAAGCATTCACCACTACAATCGTATCATCTGTGTGGGTAGTCTAGATATTCAGTTTTAAAAATTCGTACGTCGAATCGACGAAAGAGACCATCACAAAGATGGAGTAACATTAGCTCTTTGTATAATCTTGAATGAATTGTCAAGAAAAAAAAAGTGAAAAAAAAAAACATAAACAAACAGAATTGAGTTTATTGAATAAACTAAGTTATCGACAGCGGTATCTTCTATAACAGACAGCGAGGAGGAGAATCGATAACGAATAATGAGTGGACTTTACGATGCTAAACGTTACTGCGTAGAGGATTTAAGAGAGACGTAAAAACTGCGGCTCCGATGCGTGTGTGTTTAGCAGTAGAGATGGAGAAACGAAGTGTGTAGACAGGCAGATGCCTGTATAGTCATTTATGATTCCGGTAGCTGAACCACCAAGGCGTTTGGGCTGCGACAGTGAATAAAAAAAAAAATACGCATCGTCTGTTTTATTCATGTAAATATTATACTTCATCATTATTATTTCGGTCTGTATCTAGAGACTGATCGATATATCTATCTCAGTCTATACCATCTCTCTCTCGCTCCCTTTCTTTCTCTTAGACTCGCGCGCACATTTCGTAGATCAATCTAGAGACACACATTTTCTCTCTCTCTCTCTCTCTTTTGTGGCTCTATCTGCCAGTCAGTTAATCAGTCTGTGTGCTTTACGGCTGTGGTGTTTTTGAAATTCTCCCTGTCATTAGCGACCAGGGTTCGATCCCAGATAAAAAAAAAAAGGATTTCGAATACATTTTTTTTTTCAAAATAGTCAAACTTAAATCTACTCAGTAATTTGACGCAGCTTATTTTTCATTCTTCCAAGCAACTGGTTACCAGACTTCCCTTATCAAAGATCTATTTGCTGCTTGTTTATAGTCGCAAAATTTCCGCATTAAAACCAACATTTCGAATAAGATAGAATTATATTTACGACAATGACGCAGTACAGTCTTCCTATGCTAATTGGCTCTGTACTGAAGTTCTACTATGAGTCTTCTACTTAGTGCTGCGTCCCTTCAGGACATAAGTGATCATGGCTCTCCACAGCATTTTATGTCATATAACTCTTAGTACTTTTCTCTCTTTGTCTTCCTGTTCCGCCAACCATTCAAAAAAAATCCCGCTAACTTTCCCTATATCTCTTGATATTAATTTGGGCGATCATGTCTTTTTTTTTTCGATTCATAAATGAAAAGGCAGAAGATTTTCCCGCAGTAGGTTACCGTTTCTTTCTGCGGCAGACTGGTTTCCAACCATGGCTATAGGATCCACTCTGTCCTGGTATTCAACCCATAGCTGGTGGGCGTGTGTGAGTCAACGGTCGGCAACATTTTGCTATGTGCCAACTTAGGATTTTAAAATCATTCAGTGTGTCAACATACGTATTTTTATACAAGTCAAGGTGTACCTGTTCTACAATAATAGTATATATACTTTAGTATATATTAAGATTGAAACAGCTAAATATCTTCTTTGCGTTGTGGTAGTTATTGGTTTGGACTTCGTGATGTCATTTGCGACTGCATGCCATTGGAAATTGCTTGACGTGCCACATGTGGCACGCGTGCCATAGGTTACCGACCCCCTGCTCTAGTACATCATAACCCATCTGAACAGATATTTAGCAAGGCACGTCTTGCAAAACTATATTATTTTGAGGAAAGATTTGTTTCATTAAATTCAAATATTCTTCTGAGCAGATATTTACGAAAGTTTTCTCTAGTACAGGGGTCGGCTACCGTTTGCTAACAATGTGCCGACCTAGGGTTTTAAAAATCATTCAGTGTGCCAACAGCATACGTATTTTTATAGAAGTCACGGTCAATATACCTGCTCTACAATATATTTATATATGTAGTAATATATAATATATATAGGTATATATACTTTAATATGTCTTAAAATTGAAACAGTTAATTATATTCTTTGCGCTGTAGTAGTTATTGGTTCGGACCTTGTGATGTCATTTGCGGCTGCGTCTCATTGGAAATTGCTTGATGTGCCATGTGTGGCACACGAGCCGTAGTTTGCCGATCCCTGTCGTAGGTAATTACTACCGTAATGAATTTGATCCTCACTCTGTTTCCCAAACGTTGGGATTTTTTTTACTGGACCAAAATAGTTTAGTAAATGAACTAAGATTTACTTTGTGATTCAGTATTTGCCTGTGACTTCTCCAGAAGGTTTTTGAGTTATGTTGAAAAATTGCATTTACGTATACAAGCAGACTCGCATTTACGATATGAATGCCTTCTAATTTTGACTCGAATAAAAAGAATTCTTGTTTAGCGACTAATACATTCAATGCAAATAATTACAATGAATCTTTGTTGTTTTAAATTGTCCATTAAGAATCCTGCAAATATGTTTTAAAGGCTTTTATTTGTTTATAGAAATTTACTAAGCGTAGATTAAATGTGGCGTTAGGCCGATGGAGTAGACAGTGAGGATCGAACTCACTACTCAGTCATAATTGATCTAGCAAGACAAGATAACTAACCATTACATCACGTCCAACTGTCCAGTGATTTACTAAGTATAGCTTAGATGTGGCACAAGGGTGAAAGTATGGAGCACCCTGTGATGTTCGAACTCACTACTCTGTAATAATAGATACGGCGAGACAAACTTAATAACCATTACACCAATGATTTACAGTGGAGTACCTAGTATGGATCGAATTCACTACGCAATCATAATTGATATGTCGGGAAGAATTACACTACGTCGAAGCGTTTGCTTTTAGCTGCTTATAATTTGAAAAGTTTGGATTACATTAATTATGAAAATCTTGTTTTCATAATGTCGTCAGAAGTAATCAGTTCCAGAAAAGAAAATATTTGTCCCAATCAACGACATCGATTCTGATTCATTTTCTCCTGGAACTGCTGAAGTAAATATGACCGAAAAGGGAAACTTTTAATATGTCCCACATTAAACTCTGCCGTATGCGATCTTTAGTTAATTTATAAATGTAAAAGGGAAAGTTATAAATAAATGTGAAAGTGAAAGTTATAAATAAATATGAAAGTGAAAGTAGTTAGTAAAGTGAAAGTGAAAGTAGTTATAACGTAAGAGTCAGCTATAGACAACCACTTTCTCAGATTAATGAAAATGGTTTCGAAAGAATTAAGCCGCTAATTGTTAGCGAGGACCAGTCTTCTTCGAACTTCGTGGATTACCATTAAAGAATCACTGCTAAGGAAATGTACACTCTAACAGAAGCTACCTAAATTGAGAACTTTCAACAGCAACGACAACTAAAATGGATAGCACATGTATATAAGCATCCGTTTATCTCTCAGGAGAAAGGTAACATCCTATCTGGTCAAAATTCTGTTCTTTGGTAGTGAGACTGGAGTAAGACACAGGCCTGTGCGTGTGTTTGGCTGTGCGCTGCCTAGAGATTACATGGTCCACTGCACCGACAAGATCCAAAGGCATACAGATCATTACATTTGGGAACGGCTTGGCTGTAGGAGTTGCCGGAAAGTTGTCAGTGTTAACAGCCAACCGCTTTCGGGGATCCATTCTAGTTTACTTCCATAGATTTTTCCGTGTTTTGGATATGGCCACAAGGCAGCGGAGATTTACAGTTAGGATTTTCCTTCTCCAAAAATATAACAAAATTCAACTTCGTTGTTCTCTAAAAATGTTATTATTAGTTTCCTGTTTATGATCGGGGTTTTAAGTTCCTTCAAAAATCGTTCTCTTCTTTTTTTCACTTTCAATAGCCCCCTTGCGTCTTAGAGGTATTATCGCCTTCTCTGGTGTGACTCGATTAAAAAAAATCTATTTTATGTTAACCCTATATAGACTCCCTGTAGGATATCGCGTCTAAAACTCTCCACGCTTGTGGTTTTCGTAGCAAGTAGGGTTTTTTATGGGATGGTGTTACTCGTTCCATAAGTTGTAATTTTTTTCCTAGACTAGAATTGCCTGTCATAAAAATAACCACACAACAACCACAATCAGGCTCTTTCTGGGGCCTTAGGCCAGGCTTAACTTTACATAAAAACCAGAAGGATTAATGGTAATGACTGGTTACTCGTTTTCAAGTAAGCGTGTCTGCTAGAGTGGTTAAGTAATCCCTGATACCTCCTCAGGCACGTTTGTGTTTTTCAACACGCACAGTGGCTGTTATTGTAACGGTGATGAACAGACGTCTGTTACAATTACTGGGAGACAGTGCACAATCGCGCATGATCAGTAGCTGAATAAGATCAGTACACTCAACCTCTCGGTCACGATGACTTTCAACTTTGTGTTAGCACAACCATTGACTGTTTTCTAACCAATTTTACTCAAAAGGCTCGGGTCAAGACTCTGGTATAGTTTTCAGGTTCTCAACAATTCCACACGCTGGGTTGTTGGTTGGTTGGTTATTTGTTTCATTTACGGCATATCAAAACCTCAGTGGGTCATTTAATGCTAACAAAATCTTTGAAATAGATTCATAGCGAAAGTTTGGTAAAAAGGGTGTGTATGTATACATATATATTTGAAGCATTTTTCAATTACTCATATTTTTTAGTACAATTCAACTTCTTTGGAATATATAGCTGTTTGTGTTACTGGTATTTTTTTTTTTAATGATTGCTGATAATAATTTTTCCTTCAAAAATGATTGCTAATAATAATTTTTTTATTACAAAGTATTTCTGGTATTAAAACCTATTTTTACACAAGTTTGGGTGCCAACTATTTGCCCATAGCTAGGCAGCGCACAGCCAACACCACGGACTGGCCTGTGTCTTACCCAGGACGTGGATGTAGGTTATCGTCATACCCAGGACAGTCCACGAGCTGGGATTGTCTCGCCAGTATAACATTATCAAGAAAGAGATGTGAAACTCGTTTTCCTTTACATTCTATCGAGCGTAATGGATAGCGAACGTTTCTTGCAAGGAATTTTCAGGTGTGTCGTTAATTCTCTCCTCCATATAATTGCCCTACTCCTTTAGACTCTGGTGGAAGACTAAGGTAACCTTCGTACGTAACCAGTGTCTATTTTTACCGGCAAAATAGCCTTGATGTCTATTTTAACGGGACCGGCAAAATAGGCTGGCATCTCGCTCTCACCCTTTCACTGTAGAAACTGTTAAATGTAGCCGTCTCTTCTAACTCAATAGCTTAATGTCTCGCACTTCTCGCCTGTGGAACTCCCTCCCAATTTCTTGTTTTCCTGATAACTATTCAAATGTAGCATCAGTCGACGTCTCCAGATGACCTGATCTATCCCCTAACCGTCTCTTCATCCTTTCCTCTATCACTCCTTTTTGCTCTCGCTCCAACTCTCTGTAACACTTTGCGTGCTAGTGGCTTCCCGACTTGCTTGGGGTTGAATGCTTAAAAAAAACAAAACCAAAAAAAAAAAAAAACTAATGTCTACTCAGCATAGTTGCAGTATAAACCACAGGTAGGTTCTGAGGGTGTTGAATAAATGTGCCTGGGCAAGCGTCTGCATTAGGTATTGGCGAGCTATGCATACTTAGCATATAAGACGATTTCCATGGAAAAAGAGCGTCTTATAAGAGGTGTTTTTTTACCTTTTGCTTAAATAATTAATTATGATGTTAATCTGACCAGTCGTAATGCTAATAATGAGTCTAGCCGTTTCCTTATAAGGAAACATTTGGCATTCATTAACTGAAAAGATAATGGCACTTTCTGATGAAATTTATAAAATCTTTTAAAAGCATTCTTTCATGGAAATAGGTTTTCTCATTTCCAGTAACTATTATCACTATTTCCAATATCGATGGAGGTTTCCTTCCTAACCTTTTGTTTGAAGTAGTGTGGAATGTCAACATCTTGATTATATAACGATTTTCTCTTCGAGTTACATGTGCTATTCGTTTTATTTGTTGCGGCTTTTGAAAGTCCTCACTTGACGTAATTTTTCTTATTTGGTACAGTTTTTTTTGTGAGTGTGTAGCGCCAATCGACGTTGTTTGAATAAGGATACTCCTCGCTAAGACCAATATGCTTCGTTCTCTCGAAGGATCTTTAAGCTATTGATCCGAGAAAGCGGTTGTATCGAAATCATTCGTGGCTGAATGATCTAGAATTCTAATTCTATATAGCTGACAGTTTAGACATTTCTGAACGAATGTAAGGACATGCATAACATCCAGATTAATAGTCTGGAACTGATGAGACGATTTAAGAACACAACTTTAAATTAATTTAAATTAGTGCATCAACATGTCGGCACTGCAATGTGTTCTACCTGCTTTTCCTCTTATGGCGACACTTCCGTCTCCAGTGATAACCACATGTCTGTACATGCAAGTGCATGAACATTAACAGCAGCAGCTGTAGCAACATCAAGAGCAATTGAAACAAAAACAATAGTAATATAATAACAATACCAAGTAGAAGATTATGTTGATTTTCTCAGCGTAGCTTAGATGTGGCACAAGGCTGAAAGTAGGGGGCACCCATTGACGATCAAACTCATTATTCAGTTTTAATGAATCTAGCAAAACAAGCTTGGTAACTATTACGCCACATCGAAGTGCCCTCGGGTAGAGGTTTATGAAGATTTATTAGACTAAGTCAGCTTTAGCGCTGAAAAACGTTATATTTATTGAAATGGATGGCTACAAGTCAGAGGGGAGATGGGATGTGCTTATTTAATTATCACAATAATAATAATAATAATAATAATAACGAGATTTAAAGACCCTCAAGACAAGTTGAGCGGACAGAGTTGCAATGAACACGAAATTTTGTCAAATTTTGCATGTGACGAAGACCTTTGTGGGGAAATTTGAAAATCTTCAAATATGAATCCATAATTCGTATTGCACTGAAAACGGCCCAAACATCCCCTTTTTTTTTTTTTTGTAAGCATTCAACCCCAAGCAAGGCGGAAAGCCACTAGCACGCAAAGGGTTACAGATAGTTGGAGCGAGAGGAAATAGGAGTGATAGAGGAAAGAATGAAGAGAAGAATAGGGGATAGATCAGGACATCTGGAGACGTCGATTGACGTTACATTTGAATAGTTGGAGATTATAGCTATCAGGAAAACAAGAAATGGAGAGGGAGTTCCACGGGCGAGAAGTGCGAGACATGAAGGTATTGGAGTAGAAGAGACGTCTACATTTAACAGTTTCGACAGTGAAAAGGTGAGAGCGAGATGCCAACCTATTTGAGCGCTTATATTCATGAAGTCTGGGAACCAGCGAAATCAGCTCATCGGAGCAGTTACCATGAAAGTATTTGTAAAAAAGACAGAAGGAGGCGACGGCACGTCTGTGAGATAGCAGACGAGATGCCAGATCATGGCCAATTACATTGCATAACCATCTTTGGATTTGATCAAGGACTTTGAAGGGGCTCCAGACCATACAAGGGCGGATGGTTGATTGATTTGTTTCTAGTAGATTGGTGATGTGAGGGATAATTTAAACTATTCAGATCACGTGAATATTGAAGGCCGAAGAAGGGTTCTCATGATGGATAATCAGTGCTGTCGCTCGATCATGAAGTGACGACCGCCTAATTCTTTTGGCAAGAAAGGTAGAAATTACAAATGATAAACTTACAAGATTCTGATAAATGCAAATAATAAAGAAAATTAAATTAAATTAAATTAAATTAAATTATTATTATTATTAAATTAAGATATAATTATTTGGTAGCCTGTAGAAGTATATTTTCAAAAAAACAAAAACAAAAAAAAACGATATTTCAAAATAATTGATTTTAACGCTCAATAATCGACTTGCAGGTTACAATAAACGCATTCACGGGTGCAGGCATATCGAAATGTAGACGATTAAACAGAGAAAAAAGACTTAAAAGTAACGTATTCATTTTTACGGCAGTTATAAAACGACTTTTAAGCCTGTGAAAGGAATCATCCATAAAACAATAAAAACACATCTATCTATCTATCTATCTATCTATCTGTTTGCCTTTCTGTCTTTTGGAATAGCAGACGTGCAGAAGTCAACAGGACTTAGGGCGGGAAAAACGAACGCTGTTAGACTTGAAAATATTTTATATTTATAAATATTCGTATGAATGTTAGGTTCTCATAAAACATCTCTATATCTGCATTTAGCGAACCTCATGACTTGTGCATTTACAACAAAAGACATTGCAGTCGATAAAAATACGTTTCTCATACAACCAGGTTGATGCAAGAAATGGATTGCATTCTGCTCCAGATCAAAGTGAATATGTCTGTCTGCCTGTCTGTCTATCTGCCTGTCTGTCAATCTATATATCCATCTTAATCTCTTTTTTTCTTTCTTTCTCCATCCTTCAATATCTATCTATAAATATATGCTTTCTTGCATTTGTATGTACGGATATAGGTGTTAACTTTTTTTTTGATTAATTAACGATTTTTCTCATTTGGCGTCTGTGTGTATGAATATTTGTGCACTAGGCTACCTCCGTTTGCGCCCGTGTGTATATCTGCCCGTACACCATTGTTGCTTTCTCTTACACAGCTTGATAGATACCCTTACTTTTCTGTACGATGTGGCCTAATGGACACAGGTCATCGTAAAGAAAGCGCCGGACCTTGTGGGTGATGCACACTGCAGGAGGCGTCAACGTCAGCAGATAACGACAGATTCATGAAGTATGTAATTGTTTTAGTAGAGAACTTCCTCAAATTTTCGCTTCCTTCACCGCAAGATCAAAGATTAAAGGATTTGGGAACATGTACCCAATTCCGGCTCACATCTTATCTGTTCCTTGTCAATATGTAAGCGAGCATGGTACGCCACAGCTTCCTGTCTCTGTGCAACGTTTGACTTTTTATCATCGCCCATTGCCTCTGCTCTACCAAACTTTCAAACAAAAGTTGGCTTTAAATGTTTCAGTATGTTCTGTGCGAGTTAAATTTGTCAATCCATCTTTCGTCATTATATGTCCTAGAAATTTTTGGGCATCTTGAGGCGGTGTAATGGTTAGCAAGCTTGTCTCGCTAGAACAGTTACGAGTGAGTAGTGACCCATACATTCGACCTTGTGCAGCATCTAAGCTATGCTTGGAAAATCATTATATCATAGAAATTTCAAAAGTATCTTTCCAGTCGTTAAGTAACCTAGTCCTCATTTGCTTTAAATCTTTCTCATTGCTCACATTAATCAGTCCATGAGATTTTTGTTAGCCTTCTGTAAAAAACTTCTGTCGCTTTCAGTCTTTTCATTATCTATGATGAAGTTGCCCATCATTTACTACCATATAAGTAAACTGTTAATCCATAGCAATTAAGTATTGTTTTCTTTGTTCTTGACGAAATTTTCCTGTTTTTTAATACTTCCTTTAGCTTCTAAAAAGCATCTTTCGCTATTTCTGTTACGATATCCAACATCTGTAACTGCACAACCCAGTTAAATTTCTATACCCGCTTGATGATGCAGTTCCTAGATTTTAACTCACACCTTGAACTGTTTCTCTTGCTGACGATCATGTATTCTATCTTTTAAAGTGAAGAGTCCTTTCTTCTTGCTTTCCTTTACTACCTTGTCTAAAAGTTCTTGTTTTCTTTCTGAGTCGGCCATCGGCACGGTGACATTTGCATACCTTATGTTAGGATATGTCCACAGGTAATAAATGCAGAGAGGTTATCTAGTTCTTTTAGGATTTTCTAGTTGTATAAGTTATGAATCTAATACGAAGAGATATTATTATTTTAGTTTTTGTATTTTTGTGTACAGTGCAACCTCGGTTCTCGAACGTCTCACATATCGAACAAATCGATTTTCGAACAGAAAATTCGAGATGAAATTGTCTCGGTTATCAAGCAGAATTTCGGTTCTCGGACAACATAGCCGAACCGAGCCGAACCTAGTTAACCCGAACGGAATCATTTCTGAGTCGACCGCCATGTTGTATACATTCGTCTGTTGTGCTGTGTTTGTCTATTTCAGTATTATTGGACTGTGTATTTTTTCTCTTGATTAATCCTTACTCATGGCTCCAATGAAAGTTAGCAGTGATACTGGTAAAGGAAAAGGAAAAGAGAAAAACAATTGCTGATGATATTGTCTCTTCCTACTCAGTTTCATATGACAAAAATCAACGATCTCTACTATTCTTATAAATAAAGAGACGATCATGTCTTTCCTTCTCCTTTTCCAAACAATAACATCTCTTTCCTTCCCCTTTCACTTACGCCATCAACTCTCCTACATGCAGGTACGGTAAAATTAAAATGTTCGTCTATATTTTATCTCTTTACTATTGGATTTATTTATTTTTTTCCTTAGCTTTAATGATTTTCATTAGTTTTGTGTATAAACTTGTGCACAAAGTACTGTTGTTAAAGTTTAAATAAGCAATCATCTTGGGACCAGGAACGGATTTATTCATTTTAAATTCATTCCTATTGGAAAAATAGTTTCGATTTACGAACATTTCGGGTTACGGATGGGCTTCAGAAACGAATTAAATTCGTGAACCGAGGTTCTACTGTACTTGCTTTAATCATTTCCTATCCGCATGCAGGCAGATTGTTCCCAGTAAATGTAACGGATGAGTCTAATATCTTTTAAAAAAAAAAAAAACTTTATGAGCAGAACAGAAATAAGTTTGTATCGTGCCTTACCAAATGCCTTTGTATAGTCTATGGAGCATAGTTTATCATTATTTTTGCGTTTGTATTGCTTGATCTGATGGCATTCTGATAATAAAGATATCATTTCTTGTTCTAGTGTTACACTATTATTTCCTTATTTCTGGTTTAATTTTTCTCCGAACGCTATTTATTTGAATCCTGATGATAAACTTAGCTATATGACTCTTTAATTGTCCGATGACGTTCGCATTCATTTACTCCTGTTCTAGTGGAAGCGTTATGATGATATATACCTTCCGGTATTTCACCGCTGTCATATTTATTTTCGTATTTCGGCGATGCTATTGTTACTGAAATTTCTGTTACAGTCCCCTCAGGTTCTGCCCTTTTGTTTCTGTTCGTTTTTTTGTAAATACTGACTGAACATCACAATTTAATACTACAGGTCCTGTCATGCTTTATGCATTGTAGATTTTTCACCTCTGTTGTCAAGTAAGAAATTTCCAGCTTTTTCGTTTCATCTCTGAATGATCTTTTCTTTTTCTATGATGAGCATACAGTTTTTAGATTTTATGTCTCCTGTTGAGGATTATCTCCTTTTATCAATGTATATATGTCTGATATGTTTATGCTTCTAAGTATTTCTATCTGTACACTTCACGTTCGACTGTTAATCTTTTGCCTTCTTTCATTTCTTTCTAACGTTTTTGCTTAGTGTCCGATATACTGTACCACTATTTAGAATTAGGGCTGGTTTATTTATCATGTTTTTAAAAAATCAACGATGTAAAAGCTGAGGTTTGATGTGATAAGTACACCGAGAATTAGATTTATAGCTTTTGCCAATTGTGAAGCATTTACTTTGAAGATCGTTCGAAAAAAAATATATATGTATATACAGGTATCCTTCACTTTACGTCGGTAATTTGTTTCAGGAGAGGCGACTTAAGTCGAAAAACGACTCAAGTCGAAGTACTTGTCTCCGAATTTACTTGTCACTAGGCCAAACCACAAATAACCATTTCCAGTTCTGTATTTATTCATAAATGCATTTTTAATAATATATGGTCAATAAGAATCTATTTTATGCTTACAAACAAATTTTAGTTTTTAATATTATACAGAAAAAAGTAATCTAAATTTACGAATTGGATGGTTGACTGTTTTGTTTTATGACATATCTTTGCAACTTGAAGTTTCCTATCCTGAGAAGTGAGCTTGATTTTATACACATCTTGAGAGAGAGAGAGAGAGGGAGAGAGAGAGAGAGAGAGAGAGAGATGGGGGAGAGGGCGAGAGATATAGAGAGGGTATATATATATATAAACTGATAAGCTTAAGAAATACACCAATATATATATTGATACTGGTTAAATATCTTAATTTTAATTAAATTTTATACTTTCCATAATACCTAATATATAACACATGATATATAATCATATATAACAATATACAGTTATACCTCACCTTACGTCGGTAATTTGTTCCAGGAGAAATGACTTAAGTTGAAAAACGACTTAAGTCAAATTTTATTGTCTCCGAATTTACTTGTTACTAGGCTAAACCACAAATAAAAATCCCCAGTTCTGTATTTTATTTATAAATACATTTTTAATAAAATATGATCAATAAGAATCTATTTTAAGCTTACAAACAAATAAATTTTAGTTTTTAATATAGTACAGAAAAAAATAATCTAAATTTACAAATACATGTACATATATACTTGTAAATGTAGATGTTTACAATATGGCGATCTTTACAGTACATCACGGACTCTTTATTTCTGTATGTGGTTTGCTCTAAGAAATTATAAAATAATGCTTTTCTTGTGATATTACGACTTCAGTATTTGTGGCTGATAGATGTAAAGTCGAATAAAATGACTTAAAATTGATTTTTATTTTTTCATATAATTTTTTTTGACAAACGACCTATAATCGAGAACAACTTAAACGACTTAACTCGAAACAACGTAACCCGAGGTATACCTGTATTGGTGAGACCACGTGACCAGTCTGGTACTGCGCTTAAATTCATAAAGTCTAGGTACCGTGGTGAAGATCTCATCCAAACAGTTTCCATGTATGTATTTATTTAAAAGGCACAGTTTATTTATCATGTTTTTAAAAAATCAACATTGTACTCGATGTAAAAGTTGAGGTTTGATGTGATAAGTACACCGAGAATTAGATCCATAGCTTTTGCCAGTTGTGAAACATTTAGTTTTAAGAACGTTTTATAAAAAATATAGACATGTATACCTCACCCTACGTCATTAATTGGTTCCAGAGGTCTCGCCTTGGGTCGAAAAACGACTTAAAACGAAATAACCATACTATAAACCGCAAATAAGCACTCCCCATTGCATATTACAAAATTTATGATATATACGTACAGTATTCCGAATAAAATAATTTATCAGCGATATAGCCTGACGCTTAGTATTATTGGCAATGAAAGAACAGTCTGGCAATTTTTTTCCAATATAATTCACTTCCGTCAACGTTAAAAATCTGTTCAGGAAGAAACCCTTTTTCTTTGATGTTCTTAGCCAATGTTTTAGGAAAATCGGCTGCTGTTTGTTCGTCAGCTGATGCACTTTCATCTTGCTTCTTAATAAAGTGGTAACACAGAGTCACAGATGTTTTTATATTTCGTTCTCTAGGGTTTATGGTGATTATATTAACAATACTGTAAATGTACGTCTTATTTATTGTACAATAACATGATTTTGTGTGCTTTTAACGCTTTTCTAGTGATATTACGACTTCAGTATTTGTGGCGGACAGACGTAAAGTCGTATAAAATGATTTAAACTTAATTTTTATTTTATTTTTCCATGTATTTTTTTTGACAAATAATCGAGAACGATTTAATCTTGAAACAACCTAACACGAGCTAGGCCTGCATATATTTTTGAATCGTTTATAGATTGTTTAGAGCTATTGAATGTCCAAAATCTCATTTGGTGTTCTTGAATCCTGGTGTTTCACTGTGCAATATGGACTCCTTTTTCCCCCACGTTCCTTGCATGATCCTAATCCATACTTGCGGACTATTTCACTGCCTCGTTCCTTTCCTTTTTTTTCTTGCATTTAGGTCTCTTATGATGATAATAATTTCTTCTGAGTTGCAGTAACTTCTAGCCTCCATATTTAGACAAATAAGCTAAACAAGCAAGCGATTGTTTGTCGTACAAATGGAAGATATTCTGCTTGAACACACACGTCAATGCCGACTTTGTACAGCCATCACGAACTACTCTTTGACAAACAATATGGCTTCCATTTTCCAGATCTACCGCTGATGTGCTAACGGCGATCACTGCATATATATATATTAAGCTCTTCTTGATAACGGCGAAGCTCGAGTTGTGACTCTAGATATCTCGAAGACCTTTGACAGGGTTTTGGCACGCTGGTCTTCTACGTAATCTCCAAGACTACGGTATTACTCTACGACTGTTTGATTTAATCCAATCGTTCTTATCAAATCGTAAAATGAAGGTCGTTTTGAACGGGCTCGCTTCTATCTCCTTTCACACAATCGCTGGTGTCCTCCAAGGCTCTTTCCTGAGCCCTACGCTATTTCTGATCTTCATCATTAATGATCGACCTGATGCCATCAGTTCCCAAGTAGGCATTTATACTGATGACACTACCGTTTACTTCTGTCTCAATATCAAATCCGTCAGAGTTTTTCCTGCCTACCATCATCATGGCTGATGCTAGACTCGTGGAGCGCAACACACTACACCTTTTTGTCGTCACGTTCTCAACAAAATTGAAGTTGAACGACTACATCGAATCAATAGCTGCATCTACTGCAAGGAAAGTTCGGTCACTTTGTCGTTGCAGAAGCTTTTTTCGCCAGAGTCCATCTTCCAAATTTACAAATCTAACATTCCCTCGTACATTGAATACTGATGCCATATCTGTTGAAGTATTCCTGCTATTCATCTCGAGGTTCTTGACAAAATCCAAAGAAGGATCTGCAATGTAATTGATCCTGACCTGGCATCTCGACTTCAGTCTCTTTCTCACCGACGTGACGTTGGCTTCCCTCTGTCTTTTCTACAAATATTTTCCTAGCTCCGACGAGCTTTTTTCCGTGCAGACTACGTGTGTTTAAGCGTGCTACTAGGTTCTACCCGTTTACTGTTGAAATAGCTAAATGCAATCGCCACTTCTATCCCAACAATTTTTTTCTCGCATTCCCCACATGTGGGACGTTCTTCCTGATAACTACAATCTTCAAAAGTAATGCAACGTCAATTGCAATCTTCTGTTTACTTGAATAACTTTTATCCTTTCCTCGATCCCCTCTGTACCCAGTCTTTTCTCTCACCTTCACTCTCTGTAACCCTCTGTGTTCTAGTGGCACTCCCGCCTTGCTTGGGGTGAAATTATTAAATATATATATATATATATATATATATATATATATATATATATATATATATATATATATAATGTAATAAGATTTCTCTTATATTCAGGCCATTATACTACTCTTATACGAATAGCCACAAAATAACGTTTAATTAATAAATATCTATCTGATTGATAAATATTAAAAAATTTATTTCCTTCTTTATATATATACATATATATATATATATATATATATATATATATATATATAAAAAGAAGGGAATAGATTTTATATATATATATATATATATATATATATATATATATATATATATAGTTTTAAAGTGTGCTATATTTATGGGATAAAGTGCACAATACCAGAGATAGAGCATATGTAAATATATATATATATATATATATATATATATATATATATATATATATGTGTGTGTGTGTGTGTGTGTCTGTGTGAAGCAAGGGAAAGGCTATTTTTTATTTTTTTACTCTCTGCAGTAGGCATGCTTACGGTATTGAAAAAAAAATTTAAAAAATGATAAAAGATGGTTTGAAATTTGTGGTCTTCTTTGTAGGTAAAATAATTTTATTTTATTTCATGCAGTATGTACGTTTTATTTATTTATTTTTGCTTAAAATATCTTTCATCAAGTTTTTTCTTATCATGGAGAAAGACAAAAAAGAAAACGAAAACAACCACAACTGAAATTGTTAGTAAAGGGTGAGGTGAAAAGTTAGCCAAGGCGTAGTTTAACAGACACGTCACTAAGTCACTAAATAACGAAGACTTTTTACAAGCAGAATAATATTAGTGTGATGATATATATATATATATATATATATATATATATATATATATATATATATATATATATATATATATATATATATCATCATCATCATAATTTTGCTATAAAGATCTTAATGGTTGCAAGTTAACACCAGAGAAGAAACCCTATCCAAATCAAACCCGATTTTTGATATTTTTGTATTTTTGATCACCAGTAGAGCAAGCTCAGAATGATGAATTTAATTATTGCCGAGAAAGAGGAAAATTTATTGTGAATTTTTAGTTTAGAAAGTTGGAGCTAGAATTTTTTTTTTTGCTGGTTTCAGCTCCGGCTCTGGCTCCGGCTCCAACTTTTCTAAATCATCTGGCTCCACAGCTCAGCTCAAAAGTTGCAGAAGACTGCACGTGATGATCCAGAAAGCTGCAGCTTCCCCACCCCTGAGCCAGAATATAGGGACTTGTGCAGAACGAACCGCTCAGAATACAGAGAACTGGTGCACATAGTGTGTCTTAAGGGTTTGTAAATTCTGAGTTGTTCAAGGCTAAAGAGCCCAGTCTGCCCTGCTATTTAACCCACAGAGAATAGGTGGATACATGCCTTTCCCAGGGGTATTTGTACGAAAATAACAAGTGAAAGATTCGAACGGAATTTAAACTCGGTTCATTGAAGTCTCCGATCCGCTAACTATAACACTTCCGGCATTAGCATTTATATATATCACGTATATAATTTCTATCGTGCGCTGATAGCTTCGGTGTAGAGTCTTTGACTGATGCCAGATCGGTCGAGTTCCTATCCTGGTTTGAAGAAATCGGATGTCTAGCCACACTGATGATCTGTGATACAGCGAAACAGTTTGTCTGTGCATATATATGTATATATCTATGTAGAAAAATGGGAAAAAATAGGTAAATAATCCGGAATTCTTTAGTATTTTTCTTTTTTATTTTTAAAAAAAACAGTGCTCCACACAGAAGTAGAGCTTAAATTATAATTATTTAAAAAAAAAATATGATTCCTTCGCTACATAAGAGTTCTTATGTTTCAAAAACGAGAGCCGAAAACCTCAGTATAATTATTAAAATTAAATTGAGTAAAAGTATCAAGCCCTATTTCATCCTCAGGCGAAAATTTAGGGATAGAAAAATGGATGGTTGGGCTTGATACTTTAACTCAATTTTATATATATATATATATATATATATATATATATATATATATATATATATATATATATATTGCGTGTAACAGCATAATTGTCCAAATCTTTTATCATCATGGTATAAATGTCTATCCCACAAAATGTCTAATATCTAAAAAAAAAAACAAAAACAAAAAAAAAATACACTAAACTGACACAATTTGTCGTTAAAATCACTAAAAGCCTTTGAGTTATTCAGCTAGAAATAGAACTGGTTAAAATCGTTTTGTGTCAGACCCACTGTCTTTCCAACTGAGCAAAGATGAGAGGAAAAATCGTTCAGGAATTCAGTAATGGTACCAACATTCATCATCTGGCTTTCATCCTGAAAGTCCATTCAAGAATCATCAAGAGAACAGTGAATATGTCTAAAAAAAAGCGGGGAAGAGTAGAGAGGAAAACTGGATGAGGAGGTCACAACAGCAAGAGGGATCATCATTTCAATTTAGAGCTAAATACATTCTTATTGTTCAAAGTAGAGTCCAGTAGTTTTATAAAAACCTCGGAGAATTCCAGGGAGATATATTTAACCATTTCCAAGATACAACAGTTCAAATCTCAATCTAACAATTGGATAATTTTGCCTTTACACGATTCGAACAATTTTATTCCTACATTCGGTATATATATATATATATATATATATATATATATATATATATATATATACGTATGGATGTGTGTGTGTGTATGTGTGAAGCAGTAATGAAAAATTATCGACTTGATTTCTCTTCTGATTCTATGTAGCACGTTCCTTCAGGACATATAGGCTCTCCACAACTTCCAATCTCGTGTGGCTCTTAGCAGTTTTCTCTCTTTTCTAAATACACCCCCTGTTCTACCATCCATACACACAAGTTCGTCACATAAGTGACTCACTGCCTTTCTCTATATCTTTTGCCCTTAATATGCCCCGTGGGGGTTAAGTTTTTCAAGTCCACTTTCTTTATTATGTGTCAAAGGATTTTCAGCTGATTATTTGAGTATAAGCGTTATTTCTGTTGCCATTTTCTTTAAGACTTCCTTACTAGCTCCGTCCATGGAATTCTCAGTATCCTTCTGTAGAACCACATTTCTGCTGTTTCTAGTTTTCTCCTCGTCCTTAGTGAAGTTGACCAACATTCGCTGTCATATAAGAGAACGGATACTATACTTACCAAAATAAATCTGACCAAAAGATGAAATTTAGAATTTTTATTGGAGCTCTCTCTCTCTCTCTCTCTCATTCTCTCTGTCTCTTCGTACTTCTTTGTATATAGGTAGACGTATCCGGTTTTTAAGCCGCTCTTTGGGAAGATTTATAGCGCCATCTTTTGTTATATAGATGTATTCGGACGAAGATGCGCGCAGGAAAATCCGAAAATATACCGAAAAATGTTTCTTTCTCTGTGTCTCTGTAATTTCTTTTTCTGTAGTTTAATTGGAAAATCGGTGAGATATAAAATCTATCTCTCAAATTTTCAAACGCACACACACACACGCACACACACACACACACACACACACACACACTATCTCTCTCTCTCTTTCTCTCACACATATATACGCACTGTCACTCTTTTTATCTCTTGCTTTTCATTGGATAACGTATTCAATTAAGCTTCCTCTCTCTCTTTCTCTCTTAGTTATACAATCTTCGTTGACATTAACGTACGCGCACACACAAACACACACATTTCACCCATTCTAAATCTTTTCAATTTTCTTCCATTTGCTTTATTTCACACGCAAACAGTGGGAAAAATCTTGTCTATCTAATTTATGTGGGAAAAACGCTTTGAGCGTTGTCGAACAACCAAAATAATTTTGCGCAACAATTACGCCAGAGAACTGCATATGAAAATGTGTGACAGACAGACAGACATACTGTCGTATTTTAAACCTTCCACATCAGCCACAGCAGACAATGAAGCTGGACACACGACACTGAAGCAGACAGACAGAAGAAAGTTTATTTTAGGTCTCTGGGGCGCTTGAAAAATTTTTCCCTTCTAAATTAATGCTAATTGTTTCTAAGTTTTACGCCATTTTGGATAATTTCCTGCATGTATTTCGTAAAAGCGAAGTGGCGTAAAAACGAAAAAAATACGTATTTCTAAAGGTATTGTAAATGTAGATATACAAGTTGCTTGCAAATACTTCTAGCTTTTTTTTTCACAAAGTTTTTTTAGGAAATGTGTTCAGTAACTTATAAGAAAACATACTTAATATCAGGAAGAGACAGTTGAAATTTCTGGGGCACATAATGAGGAAAGAGGGCTTGGAAAATCTGACACTTACAAGACAAATTGAAGGCTAGAGGGACAGCGAAAAACAACGCGTAACGAGTTTGAGAAAATGGATTGGCGGAACGGGGTTTAGAAATAGAGAAATCATTATTTAGAGCTGCAAGAGACAGTATTTTGTGGAGAGCCATGATCACCTAGATCCTGAGGGCACGCCGCACATAATGAAGAAGAAGAAGATGAAGAAGAAGAAGAAGAAGAAGAAGAAGAAGAAGAAGAAATATACAAACATAAAAACTAAGACAAAGATGTGTAAGACAAGGATACGACTTTTCACCAGACTTTTTCAACATATAGAGCGACGCCATTCTGAGAGAATTAGAAGTCCTATCAGGATTCATTATTGGCGGCCACAATCTTAACAACAAAAGATATACAGATGACACAATGCTGATAGCAGACACATAAAGGAAACTACAAGAACTCCTACAGAATTTAGTGAAGGCAAGCTAGAAGCCTGGTTGCATGGTTGAAAGCCCAACATGCAAATTACATACTGAAGATACAGAACTCAAATACACCCTTGTGCAAATTAATTGAAACAACCGCTTTAGCATTTTTTCATTCACCATACAGCCTGTTTTAGACCCACTGGAGTGACAGGGTTTAATCGATTTCTATTTTTTCCTCATTTAGGTTTTTTGCAGTGGTGTGCAGTAATATGAATCTATTTTCGGGGTGTATGATGAAATTTGTTTGGTCTTGAAAAATATTGCTTCATCCGTGATTGCATCAGATTTGATCAGAACGAGACCCTATTGTATCGACTGTCGATTAGTTGTCCTATGGTCATTGTCTGCAATGGAATTTACACCAAGGAAGCTACGAAAATTGTAACGCTGCACGAACACACTAGCAAGCCTTAACTGTGAGCAAATCAAATTACTATCGACTGGTTCGGAAACTCTCCTGATTTAAATCCAATCGAGAATCTGTGGTCAATCTGCAAGGAACGACCCCATGGAATGGACATACGAAGTACTATCATGTGAACTGGGTCAAGTTTCACTGGAAAAATATGAAAAAAAGTAAATAATAACGGAATTATTCTTTTTGTTTCAATTAATTTGCACAAGGGTGTAGGTACAACAGTTTACTTATTAGAGAAATGTTTTACCAGAAAACACAAAGTGTGACACGGAAATCCAAAGACGCATTGTGAAAGCGAAAGATGCCTTCAAAAAGCTAAGCAAAGTATAAACAGAAAAAAATATTTTCTGGCTGTAAATAATCTGCAAAAGATTGATAAGCCTTAGAAAACGAAACAATCAATTAATGAAATTCTGATTAGCTACACAGGCAATGTCTTTTAGATTAATTTAGATTCTCTGTAATATAAACTATGTATACAGAAACTACCATGGTCATAAAATGAGCGATGTTTATATTTTGAATGTAATATAGAATTGAGCCCCCATTTTATATCCATATAATTTCTTGTTTGTTTATCAAATTCTTATTAGGTATGAATCTACCTCTTCCCCCAGCTACGGGTTAATTAATAAGACTTGTTTTACTAAATCATTATTATCTTTAAAAAGATTCTTACAATCTATGTGGTTCTACAGAAGGATGCTGGGAACACCATGGACCGAACATGTGAGAAACGACGAATTTCTAGAGACAATTGCAACAAATAGGACACATACTTAATATCTGGAAGAGACATTTGAACTTTCTGAGACATATGAAAAAAGAAGGCTTAGGAAATTTGAAACGCATAGGGCAGCTTGACGGTAAGAGGACCTGATAAAAACAGCGCATAAACTTCCTGGCGAGCACGAGTGAATGGATGGTGGAAAGGTGTGGAGAGCCATGATCGCTAACGTTATGAAGGGCCATGACACATAGAAGGTCACGCTATACTGGGCGTCCTAAAATATTAAGCATTTGAAAAGTTTTCCAAATCATGGGTGAATGCATGACGGAGCATTGTTTAGCAGAGATGGCAAAAAGACAAAAGATATTAAGAGGTACAAAGGACAGGAAATTGGGGAGAGCCATGATCGCCAACGTTCTGAAGGCACACGGCACACAGAAGAAGAGAGAGAGAGGGAAACATCGAGTATCCTATCTAACACAATTGTGAAAATGGATAACAGAACAGTAAGTGGGAGCTGCAAAGGATAGGAAGTTATGGAGGGCCATAACCATCCACGTTCTGAAGGGATACAGCACATAGAAGAAAAATATAATAGAGTCATAGTCTTTAGATGTGTACATGCAATATACTTTGGAGAAAATGATAAAAAACGAAAATACTTTTGATACACATTTAACTGTTGGGACACAACAATGCCGGAGTAATCAATCAATCCCTCCCAATCCGAATTCGCAAAGTGGTGTAAGACAAGGATTGTCTCTTCTCACCGCACTTATTCAAAGTATACAGTGAGACGGTTCTGAGAGAAATAGAAGTCCTACCAGGATTCATTATTGCCGGCCACAATCGTATGAACATAAAATATGTTTGTTTTTTTGTTTTGTTTTATGGCATATCAACCACAGTGGGTCTTTTAATGCCAACAAAATTTTGAAATACATTCAAAGCGATAGTTTGCTAAAAAAAAAAGGTGTGTATGTATACATATATATTTGAACCATTTTTCAATTACTCATCTTTTTGAGTACAATTCAACTTCATTTAGAAAATTTACAATCTTGGATGCTTTTATTTTCGTAAAAGTTTTTTTTTAAAATTACTCACTTGGTAATATTTGTATTTGCACTAGATCAAAATCTACAAATACTAACAGTCTATGTTTCACTGGAAATTTCTCTTGGCATCTAGTGCATATTGGGGATTCTGTTTGGTTTGGTTTGGTTTGTTTTACGACATATCAACCTCAATGGGTTATTTAATGCCGACAAAATTTTTATTGATAGTAATATGCTTTTCTTCAAAAATCTATAGCTGGTCATATTTTTTTTAAAAGAATGTTTAGCTGTTTGTATTACTGTTATTTTTTTAAGTATTGCTGATAATAATTTTTACTTCAAAACTTATTGTTGGTAATAATTTTTTTATTACAAAGTATTTCTGGTATCAAAACCTATTTTTACACAATGTAGTTTATCGTGTTACCCAGGACGCGGATGTAGTTTATCGTGTTACCCAGGACGCGGAGGTAATTTATCGTGTTACCCAGGATGCTGCTGTAGTTTATCGTGTTACCCAGGACGCGGATATAGTTTATCGTGTTACCCAGGACGCGGATGTAGTTTATCGTGTTACCCAGGACGCGGATATAG
>CAHIKZ030002022.1:535000-607500 GCA_903632075.3 Acanthosepion pharaonis
GTGAAATTGTTTGTTCTGAAGAGACGGGGCCTGTCTGATTCTGTGAAATAAATTATCATCATGGATTTTCAAAATCTCAGTTTTCATCATTACACACACACACACACACACACACGCACACACACACACATATATATATATATATATGAATACGTTTTCGTGCGATGCGTTTTCGCCCTTTAGGACTAGGTTTCTTTACATTGATGCGAATACACATGCGCACGAATGGGACGCTGGGAATTTTTAATTCAGAGAAAAAAACATTAATTTGTGTTTTCGGTATATAATCCAACCATTTTGATAATTTTTTTTCATCATCATTATTAAATATCCCACTTTGTTATAAAGACACAAAAAGATATTCTTGATAATGTCTGATAGATTAGCCGACAGCTCACTCGGACAGATTTATGTCCAAATACGAAATCCCTTGTGCGAATGCAAGAAAAAATATAATAAAAAACTTAATCGCAGTACCTTTTCAGTCGTCGTCCATGAAACCTGAGAGAGATTGCTGCCCAAATACACGATTATTGGGTTAGTGCATATTTATCAGGCGTTTTTTAAACAATATTTATTAGGAAAAAAGAAACATAACAATTCAACAATAACATTTTTAAATGATTATTCCGCAGCGTGTGATTATCGACACGGAATTTTATAACCTGAAAATAAAATATATTTTTATTAAAAAAGTAAACAAAACAGCAATTTTTATAAACAAATAACTTGCCTACAAAAACGCCTGATAATTATGCACCAACCCAAATATATATATATATATATATATATATATATATATATATATATATATATATATATATATAAGTGGACACTGAAGTCAACACCAAGAGGCGACTGTCTGTTTCAAGCATGTAACAAACTGTCACCTCTCTTTTTAAAATCGTTATCACCCCAAGCAAACCAGTAAAGCCACTAAAACACAAGGGGTTAGAGGGTATGGAAGAATTAAAAAAGGAAACATTATTAATGATCAGGGAGAAAAAAGGAGAACAGTAGATAGCTATTGACATTGCGTTAAATTTTTGCAGATAAAAGCTGGCCGGAAAACATAGAAAGGGGGTTCCACAAGTGAGAAGTGCGAGAAAAGAAACTGTTAGCATAGAACCTACGGCTCCATCTAGCCAACTCACCTGTAAATTGATGAGATCTCGACGCCAGTCTAGTACTGCGCTTAAATTCAAAAAGTCGAGATACCATAGCGAAGAGCTCATCTGAACAATTATCATAAAAGTATTTATTTAAAAAAAAAAGGCACAGAGAGGCAACATTACGGCGGTGGGTAAGTGACTAAAGCCGAGGCGCCAGATCAGAACCAGTAATATTGCTGATTCTTTTGGATCGAGGAGCTCAAGATAATAAAGGAAAGAGTTACTGAATGTGAGAGAAATAGAAACAAGGAAGCTTCGTTAAAGCGGTGGAAAAGTGACTCAGACCGAGATGACTGGACAGGACCAATAACCGTGCGGATTCTTCTTTGGATTTTATCAATAATCTCTAAATACATAGAAAAAGCAGCAGGCCAGCAATATTCAATGCAACGATGGATGGTAGATTTATAAATGTCTAAGATAGATTCTGTCAAGAAAAATTATCTGATACGACTGAACCAACTTTCCTAACAGCAGACCTAACAATTGATTCAACAGAATCTTTCCACTTTATGTCAGCGAAAAAAAAATTAGTCCGAGAAGCCGCAATGAGTCACTCTCCTGGAGGTTAGCATCAGCCATATTGATGGGAGGCAAAAACGTTCTGTCAGAGGTTTAAAAGAGAGCAGTCCTGGTTTAGATGCGTTAAAATTAACACACCATTTCTTGCCTCAGTTAATAAAAAGAATATAGGTCATTTTTGAGCTCCGCTGCCAATCTGAACTTATCGAACCGGTCATACTTACATTTAAGACAGGTGTAACTATTTGTTTCCTCAGTATATATGCTAAGTGGAGAACTGAGGAAATCAATAATGTCGTTGATGAAAATAATGAAGTACGTAGGTTCAAGAATAGAGTCTTGAGGAACATCTGCATTAATGCAAAAAGATCTAGAAGAGTGGCCATTTAATCAACTTTCATTTCGCAATTTCATAAGGAAGACTGAATCAAATCAAATATTTGTCGAGAAACACCATAACCTTTCACTTGTGAAAAAGGACAAGATTTTAAAACTTGTCAAATGCTTTCCAGATGACTACAGCAACAGCTCGAGCTTCACTATTCTTATTACAGGCTGGATAGATCCTTTTGGCAAGAACGGTAAATAGATCAGCTGTTGACCTAGAGAAGCGAAAGCCATATTACTTTTCTGAAAGAAAATTTGATGAGAACCTCTAGTATATATATATATATATATATATATATATATATATATATATATATATATATATGCATTTTTCATTAAAAACGACAGACAAGGTGCTACGGTTAAGCTTTTTATTTAATTTTTCTTGTGTTCGAACAAGAGCTTTCTTTTCTGGACAAAGAGTATATAAATACTGTCCAAATATTTTATATTTCTGAGCGCTTTCGGCTATACCTTTAGCCATTATCAAGGATGATTCGATTTTTCAGCTTAATTGAGTGTGTGCATTATGTGTATGTCTTAGTGTATAGTAGGGATGTTTTAATTTCTAAATACGCTTAGCACATTGTGGCTTTGTTCGTAGTTAATGTTGTTAAAAGTTAGCCTTTTCTTTTTTATTATTAAGGCTTCCATTATTTTTAATCTTTTTTTTACTAGAGGATGAACTTATTATATTTGTGTTTTCTACTAGTATGTTTCTAATGAAGGTTGCTAAGTTTTTGAGTGCCTTTAAATGGGTTCTAATCGAGCTATGTTCAGATATGTGTAACGTAAGGCGTCTGGATAAGCATGTAGTTGTGTAACCTCATAAATAATTACATCGGTTACACAACTACATGCTTATCCAGACGCCTTTTGCGATAAAGAAAATATATATATATATATATATATATATATATATATATATATATATATATATATATGTGTGTGTGTGTGTGTGTGTGTGTTTTGTGTGTGTGTGTGTGTATGTGTGTGTGTGTGTGTGTGTAACGTAAAGGAATCCCAAAAATCTGTTTCATCCTGAATATAAATTTTGGATTCTACAAAAAATTTTGGAGGATGAAACAGAGCTTGATATTTTAATTCAATTGAATTTTAATAATTATATTGAAGTTTCTGGCTCTTTTTTTTTGAAACATGAGAACTCTTGTATAGCGAAGGAATCATATTTATAATAAATAATTATAATATATATATATATATATATATATATATATATATATATATATATATATATATAAGATTAATGTTGTTTATGAATTCTTATGACCGTTGGTAGATTTTAACTCCAATAACTAACGATCAACATACATGAAATTTCGACATTGAAAACACATGCACCAAACTATCTCGTAAAGTTAACTTTTCAATTTTCAAATATTTTGTGCAATTCTCATACAAGTAGATGAACGTCTGCGAAAAAGACAAGATAATATTAACATTGGACAAATCTAGTTTATATATATATATATATATATATATATATATATAAAACTGACTGTTGATTTTATATCCTCAGTGTTTATACCTTCGATTAATAATATATATATATATATATATATATATATATATATATATATATATATATATATATATATATATAATACATGTGCTGTGATATTTTCATTTGTGATTAGGTGTTTCTGCTGTCGCTTAAAAAGGTTGAGAATCTAAGCTAGAGGAAACTCCTCTTGTCAGAAAGTTAGTTACCAGCATGGCAAATCCTAGAACAGTGAAAGAAATGAGAAGTGGTAATCTGGATGTAATCATGAAAAATTAGAATCACAAAGATAATATACTAAAAACGAAGTCTTTCCATAATTTAAAATGTAAAGCTTACTCATCGAGAGATGTTCCTGGCGAAAGCCGAGGAAATAAATGCACATTTAGGCAAGCAATGGAACACGAACTAAAAGATAAGCATAGAAATACACACATATATCGTAACATTTAATAAACCCACAATCCCAAAAGAAATACAAATTGGATTTACAACTGAACAATACATTTCCAAATTCCTTGAGGCGTTTCAAGTGACTGAAGTATGGAGACCAAAGGAATGATCCAGAGGACATGTGGTTGAAAATGTGATAAAAAGAAGCTTTCTTTTCTCCTACCTATTCTTCTCGGTAGTCTTTTTCCACCTTCTCCTCATCTAAGTTGTTTTCCTCGATTTCTTTCCACTGGAGGGCTATTTCTGGACTAGAAAAAAGAAACTGTTTCCTAATTAAAAAGACCAAACGTCACAAAACAAATAGAATCATAGCAGAGATGTTACTTGAATTGAATGGATATATATATATAAACATGTTTACAATTAAAATTTCTGTGTAAAATGGCGTAATTATAATAAACAAAAAATAAGAATTTGGTTTGGTTTGTTTTACGGCATATCAACCTCAATGGGTTATTTAATGCCGACAAGATTTTTAGGATATGTTTGTATGAATAGAATATATATTCTTTGTAAGAAATCAGTTTGGTTTGGTTTGGTTTGGTTCGTTTTGTTTTACGGCATATCAACCTCAATGGCTTATTTAATGCCGACAAGATTTTTATTGCTAGTAATATTTTTTTCAAAAATATATTGCTGGTAAAATATTTTCCAAAAAATTATTGCTGATATTAAAACCTATTTTTATACTTTCATAGTGTTTTAACTCCTTTTTTTTGGATTAACTATTTGCCCGTAGCTGGGACTCTGACAAGTGCTACTACCTCGGGTCAGGGTGGACCTGGTAAAACCAGCAATTAAGAGATTGTTTCACGTTCTTCAAAACCTTCTTATCAGAGGCCTTGCTGTCGAATGTAGTTTATCATCTTACCAAGGACGGTAAGAATTTTGATTTGGCTGTTCAAGTTTTTAGACTCGCCTAACTTTCATTCCTATTTATCTGAAAGTACTTACACCTTGTTACAAATGGAATATCCCTTTGCAGCTATTAATTAATTAATTATATCAATTCCTAGATAGTGACAATGCGTTTCTACTTGGTGACCAATGCATTCATATGTAAAATCATTAGCAATGCATTTACAATATGCATCCATTAACCATATTTGGTTAAAACTAATTCCTGACCATTGACAATCCCTTTCTTACTGGTTTTCAATGTATTCCTATAAAAAAAATCATTCGTAATGGATTTCCATTTAAACATATAACATTATTCTGTTGGTAATGGTTTCATTATTTCCTGAATACTGAAAATCACTTCTTTGAGTTACATTGCGTTTCTTTAGAAGAAATAATAGCAATGTATTTATATTATAAAAATTGGATCCCGTCATCAGAGCTTGTCTTAATTCCTTGCAATTGAAAATCACTTCTTTCTGATGTCCAATGCATTGCTATCGAAAATAAGTTAGCAATTGATTTTCATTATACATGTTTTCCGTCAGTAAACTTTCCGTTATTTCCTGACCACTGACAATCCCTTTATTTTCCTGATTATTTTTCTTTACAGTAAAGTTCACCCTTTACAAGGCCCGGGAGCACTCGTGGTAGAGGAGGCAACTTGTGCCTATAGAAGTGGAAGATAACTGTTAAACATAGCCTTGAACTGGTTCGGGGAAACATCCTCTTGGGAGTCGATTTCACAGACATGTATTTATAATGAAAAAAAATTAGCAATGCATGTAAAGGGTGTTCCAATAACTTGGAACGATTTTAAATGTAAATTAAATTTAAGCGTCTAATGATTTTTTTTCTTTTTCTTTCAGATTTAACAACTTAAGTCTTTGGCAATTTCAACCATAAAAAGATTAACAATCAAACAAGGTATTAAAATTATTGAAGCCTATTACGAAAATGGATGTTCAAACAGAATTTGAACGAGAAGTTCCCAGGTCGCATCATCTCTAGAAACAGCAACCAGTTGTCCACCGCGACGATCGTGCGACTTGACGTCTTTAGATTTCTTCCTTTGGGGTCATCTCAAAAGTAAGGTCTATGCCAACAAGCCAACAACAATTCAACAGCTGAAGGATGAGATTATAAAGAATATTCGTGAGATCAAGGAGCAACTATGCAGAGACGTCATCAAAAATTTTGACCATCGATTTGAGGTATGCCCCCGAAGCTTTGGCGGGTATTTTGGGCGATATTATTTTTCACACATAATTGCCATGTCTTAAATAACATGATCCAACAGTGAAAGAAATAAATTCTCACTAATAACACTGATTTATTTAATGCTGACTTTGATCCCTCTTAATGAAACCCCCTTTATATTATGCATTCTGTTAGTAATATTTGGATTAATTCTTGACCACTTACAATCCCATTCAATGTATTTTAATAGCGTTATTCAGCCAGTAATGTTTGCATTTAATGCATGATTGTAACGACAATCTCTTTCTCAAAGAAATTATAAAATAAATTATGAATTAAAATACCTGGCTATTCTATTCTATCGTAACAGTATGGAGATAACGCATTTATATTAGACGTATCTCAGATTAATTATATCAGTTACGTTTGTGTCGAATTTTATGAGACATGTCGTAAATTACTGACTTCTAAACCAAAGTTCACTCATGTAGAGAATGGCTTCTGCGAAATGTAATGCTTTAAGAAAAAAAAAAACTCGAATTATACACGGATGTACCTGGCATTTTTCCTCTTGTCGTATTCCTTTGATCTAGCGCCGACATATACCCGACTTCGTTGATCACAATCGATTGCGTTACGAATCACTGTTACTCGTTCCGTATGAATTTGTTAAAATTGCGCCCCGCGTTTACTACAACGCTCGCGTGTTTTAATGTTTTGCGTGTGTGAAATCGGGGCCACGTGTCTACCCATTTTTTGCTGACTATGCACAATTTCCAGCCGGCGCTGCCTGTTCGAAAGCAGCAGGATCGAGTCGTTGGTAATGTTCAGCTCAATCATTTTGCACAGCGATTTTGAAGCGTTTCACTCCGCGCCCTCCTCCACATCGCCCCAATTCGCTTTACTAACCCCCCCACCACCACCACCACGCCTCTAACCATTGCCGCCGCCGCCACCACTGATTGCGAGTTGAATCTTGATTTAGAGAAAAGGCGGCAGAAAATGAAAGAAAGAAAGAAAGAAAGAAAATTGGAATCAGCCATTATTGCGATGGGACAAAGTTGAGAGAAATTCCTGTGAAAGAACGAAACACAAGAAAGAACGGCCAAAATTCTGCTAATCACGTGCGAAGGATTCAACTTTGGCGATTTTTTCTTTCATCTTTCTTATTTTCTTTCTTTTTCTCTTTCTTTTTTCTTTCTTTCTTTATTTCTTTTTTTATTTCTTTCTTTTTTATTTTCTTGCTTTCTTTTTTCTTCCTTTCTTTCTTTTTCTTTCATCTTTCTTTCTTTCTTACTTTTTTCTTCCTTTCTTTTGCTTTCATTTTTCTTTCTTTCATCTTTCTTTTTTTTCTTTCTTCTTTCTCTCTTTCTTTTTCATTTTTTCTTTCATTTAATTCGTGATTTAATAACTGATTTCCATGAACGTATCAGCTTGTATATTTATTTTCTGATCACATCTAAACAACTCTTATTTATCATTGCACATTATCGACCTATTCATCAATCAATCAATCAATTCTGTTAACTACCTGATTTTCTTTTTCTCATTCTCTCCACCCAACCTTCTGTGCAGCTCTCTCTTTCTCTCTCACATTATGTCCATACTTATCTATCTATCTATCTATCTATCTATCTATCTATCTATCTATCTATCTCATTCTGTACATTTCTGCTTTATTATGACTCTCTGTGTGTGTCTCTCTCTATTTATCAATCACATTCTGTCCATATCTCTCTCTCATTCTGTCCATTTCTATCTCTCTCTACATCTATCTACCTGTCTTTATCTATCTATCTATCTATCTATCTATCTATCTATCTATCTATCTACTGATTACACTTTTGTTCACACCTATCTCTGCTTCTATCTGTGACCATATATAATATTCTTTATATGTATATACATCTATGCACGTAATTCTTTACAAGTTTTAACTTGCTTGTATGTAAAACTAGCTCGTTAATCATCACTCTGCGATTGCTGTCCAATTTCCATTTAATATATGACCACAGTGCTAGATAACACTGAGGATCGAACTCGACAGGCTCATTTTGTTTTTTGAAACCTGTTGGATCACAAATATTTTTTGTCTTGTGCTCCTTACTAAATTGCTTAAATGAATCTCGATCCATAGACTTATATCAGCATTAAACACATCCTCTCTTTCTCACTAGATTGCGTTTCGACATCCAAAAAGAAGAAAAAATTAAGGTCGAAGAAGGTGCTTTTGGGAGATAACGTTTTTAAGGTAAGCTGCCTTTGTAATTAAAGCGCTCAATTTCAAGAGAGAAGATTAATAGTGATAAGTAAACCTCAATGTTCACTTATCTTGTATCTCCTCTGTTTAGTCGTAAATGAAATCCTATGTTTCAACCAAAAACATGAATCAGCTGATTTGAATCCCCCAGTAACAAGAACAAAAATGGGGGGTAAAGATTCAATACTTTGAACAGAAAAAAAACAAACAAACAACAAAACAAAACAAACAAAAACAAAACAAACAAAAACAAAAAAAAACCCAGAAAGTTGTGGAGCGCCATGATCACCTACGCCCTGAACGGGTATGGCACACAAATGATAAAGCAGCATGTGGATGGCATAACAAAAACAAACGGGGATGATAAAAGA
This sequence comes from Acanthosepion pharaonis, assembly GCA_903632075.3. NCBI lineage: Eukaryota > Metazoa > Mollusca > Cephalopoda > Sepiida > Sepiidae > Acanthosepion > Acanthosepion pharaonis. The sequence goes on from CAHIKZ030002022.1 coordinate 543,788, forward strand.
AGGTTACTTAGAGCAACACCAGACAGAAAGTTGTGGAGAGCCATGATCGTCAATATCCTGAACATGACATAGATGATAAAGAAGTACATGGATCGCTTGACAAGGCTAAAGAGAGATGGTAATAGTGAAAATTATTTAGAGCAAAAAAAGACAGGAAGACGTGGAGAGGCATGATCGTCAATGTCCTGAACGTACAAAGCACATAAATAATAAAGAAGCATATGGATCGCATGTTAAAAGAGGGATGGTAAAAATGAAACTTAATTTGAGAAACAAAAGACTGGAAGTTGTGAAGAGCCACGATCGCACATAAAAAACGAAAAAAAATGTTGAAGAGTGGTTTGTACATTGATTTCAGTGATAGAATTTGTCAGCTGAAGAGAGTGTATTCGCATCCCAGATAGACACCATTTAGATAAGAACAAGAATCGTAATATGGCCAGATAGAAAAAATATTAGTATATGGAGATATAATATTAAAGATCGATAGACATGCGCGTAGATAATACCTTAGTTGCTTCTTTTACTAACGAGACACAACCGTCACGGGTCGACCATCATTAGAACACATACAAAGTCAAGTCAAGTGGGGCTTGAATGATCTTACTAGAGTTAGAAGTGTCTTGTGCTTTTATTCCCAGAAGCAAAATTCTCGAAGCAAGATTTTCAAAGCAGCCACCCAATTGATCTAAATAACTAAATAAATAAACAAAATGAAAAAAAAAAATGAATAAATAAATAAACAAACTTTCAGGAATAAGTGCCACTTAGCCGGAAGTTAAAAAGTTCCGTTCGCAGGCTTAATATAAATAGTCACAGTTAGGACTAAAAGTAGTCCCGATGTTGCCTGTTGGAGGAGTGAGGTAGGGGCCATCTGTTGAGAGAGACTTCAGGGCTGCCTGTCAAAAAATAGTTGCGCATTGTCAGTCTGTTCTGCTATTTACCCATAGCTGGGGGAGAAGAAGAGGACTCATATCTTTTCCAATAGTATTTGTACGTAAGTGAATGTAATGGATTCAACTGGAATTCGATCTTGGCTCTCCGATTCCTTAATCCGAGCCGCTATCCATACCCTTGGGAAAGGTATGAATCCTCTTCTCCTACCCCCAGCTATGGGTAAATAACAGGACAGATCGGGTTCTATAGGCTTGGATGGCAACTGCTCTAACGTAGAAAGAAATGGCAACCTACCACAGGAAAAAATCTGCCTCATCAGTCATACATCGAAAGATATATGATCGCCTAAGCGTGTATTACGCATGACGCATAACTGACTGACTGAAATAAACAGGAGAGACAAACATCACTCTCTCCGGAATGAGTTTATAGTGTTGGAGATGAAAGCACAAAATATAAAAAAAAAAATTTAATCGACAGATGTGTTGCTTGTTTCACAAAGAAATGCAGACTAGAAGTGAATGAATCCGCAAAACTGCAGGAGAACAATATGATGTCATTTACAAATCGGATGTTCATTCTTTTCGAAATGATATCGTGTGTGAAATTTCTTTGTTCTGTAAACAGAGTTAAATGAGATTTCCCGTTTCAAAGAAACTCAGCAGAACAAGACCATCGACGAGGCTGTACTCTGGTTGCATTAACCTGATGAAGATCGGTGGATAAACAGACCGAAACGTTAACAGAGGTCTTAAAATATATATATATATATATATATATATATATATATATATATTTAAAATTTTGACGCAGAAGTTTTTGAACAACGAGCGTGTCCTTATAAATTTTCGATTCAACCAACTTCTCTAAAAGCTGACCAAATGAAGAAACAGATTTTTTTTAGACGTTTTTTTTTTGTTTTTTTTAACATCGGATTGAAAATTTTCCAGTATCTATCTATCTATCTATCTATCTATCTATCTATCTATCTATCTATCTGTTTGCCTTTCTGTCTTTTCGAATAGCAGACGTGCAGAAGTCAACAGGACTTAGGGCGGGAAAATAAATTAAGCGATAAACGAACACTGTTAGACTTGAAAATATTTTATATTTATAAATATTCGTATGAATGTTAGGTTCTCATAAAACATCTCTATATCTGCATTTAGCGAACCTCATGACTTGTGCATTTACAACAAAAGACATTCCAGTCGATAAAAATACGTTTCTCATACAACCAGGTTGATGCAAGAAATGCATAAAGACATAATTAAAACTTCTTAGCAGGACATACTTGCCCAAATCTGACTAAACATTAGCATTTGTTTTGGAAGTGGTTCTTGTCCGGTCCGAAGTACACTAATAACGATGTATTTGTGAGTATGGTTACAACACACACACACACAAAACACACACACACACACACAGATATATATATATATATATTTTGTGTATATATATATATATATATATATATATATATATATATATATATATATATCTGTGTGTGTTATATTCAAAAATCTATCTATCTGAAAGTCTTTTTATATTTATCATATATATATATATATGTGTGTGGGGGATGTTACTTTATTCATATCTACCTATCTGTCTATATATCTATCTATTGGTGAGTCTATCATATATATATATATATATATATATATATATATATATATATATATATATATGGTACTGTATTCATATTTATTAATGTATGTACTTATGCATGTATTTATCGATCTGTGTGTTTGTTTATATATGTGTGTGTGTTATTACATCCATATCTATCTATCTATCTATCTATCTATCTATCTATCTATCTATCTATCTATCTATGAGTTCTGGCATGTTCATCCAGTGTATCTGTCGAAAAATGCGATTGAATCTGGTTTTTAATTTTGTTAAGTGCTTGGATATTGTCTTCTCAATCGTCATGATTTGTTTACTTTCGGGGTTTGCATTTGTGAGATATTTGAGTAGGCTTCTCTTTCCTTTGATATGACAAGATTGCTTTATGTAATTCTTTGTAACGGCGAAACAACAACACTTTTCAAATTAAGACATTCAACTCTCGCCTGTATTTTACACAGATTTTACCTGCCATGATTTTTTTCTTTTTGCCCACCTCCCCCAATTTTTTTTTTTTTTTTTTTTAAGTGTTCTCTGTTTTATATCCAAGTTCGGAAAATCTCTTTGCCTGGCATATTAAAACCAGCGTCAGTCGGTGACAGTCGGAGAAATATTGGTCACGTCAATTCTTGTTAGTTTCTGCATTTGACCATCTGGCAATGAACTGATTGTTGTTGCAAACAGAACATTGTAATAATGTGCTCTTCTTAATAGTCTCATGTCGCAATGACCGAATCTGTATAGCTTATTTCTTTTGTGAATAGATAATTATATATATATATATACATATATATTTATATATATATATATATATATAGATAGATAGATAGATATTGGCTATTCACGAAAAAAATATGCTATACATATTTGTTTAAATGAACAGATCATTATATATATATATACATACATACATACATATATATATATATATATATATATATATATATATATATATATAGATAGATAGATAGATAGATAGATAGATATGAGCTATTCACGAGAAAATATACTATACAAATTTATTTCGTGAACAGATCATTATATATATATATATATATACACACACATATGTATATATATATATATATAGATAGATAGATATTAGCTATTCACGAAAAAAAATATACTATACATATTTGTTTCGTGAACAGATCATTACATATATATACATATATATATATATATATATATATATATATATAGATAGATAGATAGATAGATAGATAGATAGATAGATATGGGCTATTCACGAAAAAATATGCTATACATATTTATTTCGTGAACAGATCATTATATATATATATATATATATATATATATATATATATAGATCATTATATATATATATATATAGATATAGATAGATAGATAGATAGATAGATAGATAGATAGATATATAGATATGAGCTATTCACGAAAAAGTATGCTATACATATTTGTTTCGTGAACAGATCATTATATATATATATATATATATATATATATATATATGTGTGTGTGTGTGTGTGTGTGTCTGTGTGTATATATGTATGGTGACCATGAGACCGTGGTCTGAATCTCACCATGGTCAATTTGTCAGGAAGAAAACTTTCTGATAATATTCGTTTAGAAGCGGCGGCGGGGCGGGGGTCGATCCCAAAATGCCTGAAATATTTCATTATTTAAACATACATTTTTAAATATAACAGACAACGAATGTCTATTATACTTGATCATGAACCGTTCTAAGCTTCGTATAGTGTCTTTAGTTTCGATAGAAAATAAAGACAAAAACTGTCCAACATTTGGATATTTCTTATTATGCTGTTTCTCGATCTAACCTAAATCCCTTACAAAAACTATGTAGTGTATCAATTTATATGCCCGTTCAGAGATTATAACTCTGATGTTAATAATAAACCTACTACATGTATTGGTTTTACTACAATCCCGCTCTCCTGTAGACTTAATTCTCACGTTTCTGATCTTAGTTCCATTAAACAACATTTGTTAGAAAAACGTAGCCATGTCCATAATATTATGCAGATATTAGTTGATAACACAACAATACTAACACATACACACTGTAGAAAGAACCTTCATATATTGGAAGCCATCTAGATTAAAAAAACAAAGCAATCCACACTCAACAAAATTATATTGCATCTAAACATATTGTTCTGTTGATAACATTTCTTTCTCTCACGTATGACGTCATAGAATCGCATTACAAATTTACGACCTGCTATTCCACGACTATTATCGTCGCATAGCAAAGTTCTATATAAACTTAACAGGATGTCATATTTGATGGTGAACATCTCTGTTTTAATGTCCATATAAGCAATCCGATGAAGGCTCATGTGAGCCGAACGCCTAGATCAAGAAACAGCATAATAAAAAGATATCCAAATGTTGGACAGTTTTTCTTTTTATTTTCTCCCGAAAGTAAAGCCAGTATACAAAAGCTCAGAACAGCTCGTGACCCAAAATAATAGACACTCATTGTCTGTCATATTTCACAATATATGATTGAACACACACACACACACACATTATATATATATATATATATATATATATATGAAGAAATATAGTTTTAAGGTGTGCTATATTTACGGGATAAAGTGCTAGATAGAGCGTGTGTAAATATAAAAGTGAACATAGAAGTCAACACTTAGAGGCGACAGTTTGTTTCATGCTAGACGCAATCGTCAGACCACCTATATGACGATTGCGTCTCGCATGAAACAGACTGTCGCTCTAAGTGTTGACTTTATGTTCAATTATATATATATATATATATATATATATATATATATATATATATATTTATATATATATATATATATATATATATATATACATATTTTCGTGACAACTCCAATATATATCCACCTGACATTTCATTTGATATGGTCATTGCGACTTATACTAAGTTAAAACTTATTAATAAGTTAATACCATTTCAATATCTCTATGTTACCCGACTGATTACAGTTCTTGATGATGAACTCTTGATCGATGGGATCTGAATATAGCTCCGATTATCTGATGGGCAGGACGAGCTCTTTAGTTTTGGTCGACACTTGTCCTAGAGCTGGTATCATGAACAAAATTGTTACTTGGCGCTCAAGGATAAAACGCAAAAAAATTACAAATTTTAATGATTACGAACAAATTCTCATACCGGATCGGCCGTCATCCAGGTAAAAAAGCCAATAGTACCTTGAAGATCCATCTGGTTAAACCTTGGTAGGTAGCAGGTAGTACCGTGAACATCCATCAGGTGAAACTTTGGTAGGTAGCCAGTAGTATCCTGAAGATCCATAAGGTGAAACCTTGGTAGGTCGCCAATAGTACCCTGAAGATCCATAAGGTGAAACCTTGATAGGTCGCCAATAGTACCGTGAAGATCCATAAGGTGAAACCTTGGTAGGTCGCCAATATTACCGTGAAGATCCATCAGGTGAAACCTTGGTAGGTAGCCAGTAGTACCGTGAAGATCCATCAGGGGAAACCTTGGTAGGTCGCCAGTTTTACCGTGAAGATCCATCAGGCGAAGCCTTGGTAGGTAGCCAGTGAAGATCCATCAGGTGAAACCTTGGTAGGTAGCCAGTAGTACCCTGAAGATCCATAAGGTGAAACCTTGGTAGGTAGCCAATAGCACTGTGAAGATCCATCAGGTTAAACCTTGGTAGGTAGCCAGTAGTACCGTGAAGATCCATAAGGTGAAACCTTGGTAGGTAGCCAGTAGTACCGTGAAGATCCATCAGGTGAAACCTTGGTAGGTAGCTAGTAGTATCCTGAAGATCCATAAGGTGAAACCTTGGTAGGTAGCCAGTAGTACCGTGAAGATCCATCAGGTGAAACCTTGGTAAGTCGCCAATAGTACCGTGCAAATCCATCAGGTGAAACCTTGGTAAGTCGCCAATAGTACCGTGCAAATCCATCAGGTGAACCCTTGGTAGGTAGCCAGTAATACCCTGAAGATCCATAAGCTGAAACCTTGGTAGGTCGCCAATAGTACCGTGAAGATCCATCAGGTGAAACCTTGGTAGGTAGCCAGTAGTACCGTAAAGATCCATCAGGTGAAACCTTGGTAAGTCGCCAATAGTACCGTGCAAATCCATCAGGTGAACCCTTGGTAGGTAGTCAGTAATACCCTGAAGATCCATAAGCTGAAACCTTGGTAGGTAGCCAGTAGTACCGTGAAGATCCATCAGGTGAAACCTTGGTAGGTAGCCAGTAGTACCGTGAAGTTCCATTATTTAAATAATTTTTTTTCTAGTATTTGTTCTAACTCAATTTTCTTAAAAAACGATAGCCTTGTCAACTTATATATGAAACTGGGTACTTCATTCCGATTATGATCATTAAAAATTGAATTGACAGACCCTGTTTCCATTTTGGACGATGCTGTTTGCGTTCACTTGGCTTTTACACATTTGGGAAAAGTAAGAAATATATATCTTCTCTATCTGTCTATATTCTGAGATGAGGTATTATGGACATTATTTACACTGTTCGGACTATCATACTCATCTTTGTTGCCACATTAATCACAAGGTTTCGGCCGTTGTATGCTCCGGTCTTATTCAGGTGGTTGGAATGTCGAAGTGAAACCTTTATTTCGCTCACTGGGGGAGATTGTTCTAATTCCACGTGCCATATCTAATGGATGTCAGTTATCTACTGTTAATTCCCCTCTCCAAGTTCGACACTGCCTTAACAAAGTATTGAACTCACACTCTTTGGTTGCTGTCGCTGGATCTAACTAACGCCTTTATCCACTGTGCCATGTGTCCTTGAGGGTAAATAAAAGGTTCAGTTCGACATTTCAAACACGCGAAGAAGGCCGGAGCGTACAACGGCCGAAACGTTGTTATAAATATGGCAACAAAGATGAGGATGATAATCCAAACAATGTAAATAGTATATCTGTTCTCATCCACCCAACTAGCGGGGAAATAGCAAGGCACAATAGTAACATTAACTTTGGTTAGGGCAGGAACTTTATGAGATAGACAACTGAAATATAAGTGAATCGAAAAGGTAAGAGGAAAGAAAAACCCTTACTTTGCAAAGGGCACACATAGCAATTAAAAATTTCCAAATACTGAAGAAAATAAATAAATGTAGAGAGCCACAGTCGTCGATCTGCTGAAAGAAACTTATGCGTGTGTGTGTAAGAAAGTATTCTGAAAGGATATAAGATAAGCTGAATTTTTGTAGAGATTTGATTTCGATCTTCTCACTATGTAGTTCATATCTTGATGTGCCTCTGTTGTTGACAATCATGCATCTAGTCTACATACATTTAGTTCTTTAACTTTTGAACGTCAAACTATGTAGCTAATACCTTGCATCTTGTCTTCATACATTTAGATCTTTATCTTTTGACCTTCACACTATGAAGCTCACACATTGATGTACCTCTGTTGTTGGCAATCAGGCATCTTGACTTCATACATTTAGTTTTCCCTTTTGATCTTCCGACTACGTAGCTCATAACTTGATGTGCCTCTGTGGTTGACAATCATGCATCTTGTCTTCATACATTGAGTTTTCTCTTTTGAACTTCCCACAATGTAGCTCATACCTTGATGTGCCTCTGTTGTTGGCAATCATGCATCTTGTCTTCATATATTTAGTTCTTGTTTTGATCTTCCCACTATGTAGCTCATACCTTGATGTGCATCTATTGTAGACAATCATGTATCATTTCTGCATACATTTAGTTCCATTTCTTTTGATCTTCCCACTAAGTAGCTCATACCTTCATGTGCCCCTGTTGTTGACAATCATGCATCTTGTCTTTATACATTTACTTCTTTCACATTTGAACTTCACACTATGAAGCTCATACATTTAAGTGCCTCTGTTGTTGGCAATCAAATATCTTGTCTTCATACATTTAGTTCTTTCTCTTTGGAACTTCTCACAATGAAGCTCGTGTTGATGTGTCCATGTTGTTGGCAAACATGCATGTTGTTTTCATACATTTTGTTTATTCTGTTTTGATCTTGTCATTATGTAGCTCATAACTTGATGTGCCTTTGTTGTTTGTAATCATGCATCTTGTGTTCATACATTTAGTTTTCTCTTTTGACGTTCCCACAATGTAGCTCACACCTTGATTTGCCGCTGTTGTTGGCAAACATGCATCTAGTATTCATACATTTAGTTCCATTTCTTTTGATCTTCCCACTATGTATCTCATACCTTGATGTGCCTCTGTTGTTGGCAATTATGCATCTTGTATTCATACATTTAGTTCTATCTCTTTTGACCTCCCCACTATGCAGCTTATATCTTGATGTGCCTCTGTTGTTGGCAATCATCCACCATGTCTTCATACATTGAGTTTTCACTTTTGATCTTCCACTATGTAGCGCATACCTTGATGTGCCTCAGTTGTTGGCAATCATGCATCTTGTCTTAGTACATTTTGTTTTCTCTTTTGACCTTCCCACTATGTAGCTCATACCTTGATATGCCTCTGTTGTTGGCAATCATCCACCATGTCTTCATACATTGAGTTTTCTCTTTTGATCTTCCACTATGTAGCGCATACCTTGATGTTCCTCTGTTTTTGGCAATCATGCTCCTTGTCTTCATACATTTTCTTCTTTCTCTTTTGACCTTTCCACTATGCAGCTCTTACCTTGATGTGCCTCAGTTGTTTGCAGTCATGCATTTTGTCTTAGTACCTTTTGTTATCTCTTTTGACTTTCCCACTATGTAGCTCATACCTTGATGTTATGTTGTTTGCAATCATGCATCTTGTTTTCATACATTGAGTTTTCTCTTTTGACCTTCCCACTATGCAGGTATTACCTTGATGTGCCTCTGTCATTGGCAATTATGCATCTTGTCTTTATACATTTAGTTTTCTCTTTTGACCTTCCCACTATGTAGTTCATACCTTGATGTGCCACTGTTGTTGACAATCATGCATCTTGTGTTCATACATTTAGTTTTCTCTTTTGACCTTCCCACTATGCAGGTATTACCTTGATGTGCCTCTGTCATTGGCAATTATGCATCTTGTCTTTATACATTTAGTTTTCTCTTTTGACCTTCCCACTATGTAGTTCATACCTTGATGTGCCTCTATTGTTGGAAATCATGCTCCTTGTCTTCATACATTTAATTTTTTCACTTTTGACATTCCCTCTATGTAGCTAATACCTTGAGCTGCCTCTGTGGTGTGCAATCATGCATCTTGTCTTAGTAGATTTTGTTTTCTCTTTTGGCCTTCCCACTATGTATCTCATACCTTGATGTGACTCTGTTGTTGGCAATCATGCATCTAATCTTCATACATTGATTTTTCGCTTTTGATATTCCCACTATGTTGCTCATACCTTGATGTGCCATTGTTGTTGGCAATCATGCACCTTGTCTTCATACATTTAGTTCTTTATCTTTTGACCTTCCCACAATGTAGCTCATACATTGATGTGCCTCTGTTGTTGGCAATCAGGCACCTTGTCTTCATACATTTATCTTTTTCTCTTTTGACCTTCCCACTATGTTGCTCATACACCGATGTTCCCACTATGCAGCTCATACATTGATGTGCCTCTGTTGTTGGCAATCATGCGTCTTGTCTTCATATATTGGGTTTTCTCTTTTGATCTTCCCACTATGTTGCTCATACCTTGATGTGCCTCTGTTTTGAAAATCATGCATCTTGTCTTTATACATTTATTTTTCTCTTTTGATCTTCCCACAATGTATCTCATACCGTGATGTGCCTCTGTTGTTGACAATCATGCATTTTCCTTATACATTGAATTTTCTCTTTTGATCTTCCTACAATGTTGCTCATACCTTGATGTGTCTCGGTTGTTGACAATCATGCATCTCGTCTTTATACATTTAGTTTTCTCTTTTGATCTTCCCAGTATGTATCTCATACCTTGATGTGCCTCTGCTGTATGCAATCCTGCATCTTGTCTTCATACATTTAGTTTTCTCTTTTGATCTTCCCACTATGCAGCTCATACATTGATGTGCCTCTGTTGTTGGCAATCATGCATCTTGTCTTCATACATTGGGTTTTCTCTTTTGATCTTCCCACTATGTAGCTCATACCTTGATGTGCCTCTGTTGTTGGCAATCATGCATCTTGTGTTCATACATTGTTCTTTCTCTTTTGACCTTCCCAATATGTAGCTCATACCTTGATTTTCCTCTGTTGTTTGGAATCATGCATCTTGTGTTCATTCATTGGCTTTTCTCTTTTGATTTTCCCACTATGTAGCTCATAACTTGATGTGCCTCTGTTGTTTGCAATCATGCACCTTGTCTTCATACATTTAGTTCTTACTCTTTTGACCTTCCCACTATGCAGCTCATACCTTGAGGTGCCTCTGTTGTTGGCAATCATGCATCTTGTCTTCATACATTGGGTTTTCTCTTTTGATCTTCCCACTATGTTGCTCATACCTTGATGTGCCTCTGTTGTTGACAATCATGCATCTTGTCTTCATACATTTAATTTTCTCTTTTGTTCTTCCCAGTATATATCTCATACCTTGATGTGCCTCTGCTGTTTGCAATCATGCATCTTGTCTTCATACATTTAGTTTTATCTTTTGATCTTCCCACTATGCAGCTCATACCTTGAGGTGCCTCTGTTGTTTGCAATCATGCATCTTGTGTTCATACATTGCGTTTTCTCTTTTGATTTTCCCACTATGTATCTTATACCTTGATAGGCCTCTGTTGTTGACAATCATGCATCTTGTCTTTATACATTTAGTTTTCTCTTTTGATCTTCCCACTATGCAGCTCATACATTGATGTGCCTCTGTTGTTGGCAATCATGCATCTTGTCTTCATATATTGGGTTTTCTCTTTTGATCTTCCCACTATGTTACTCATACCTTGATATGCCTCTGTTGTTGGAAATCATGTTCCTTGTCTTCATACATTTAGTTCTTTCTCTTTTGACCTTCCCACTATGCATCTCATACCTTGATGTGCCTCTGTTGTTGGCAATCATGCATCTTGTCTTCATATGTTTAGTTCTTTCTCTCTCTTTTGACCTTCCCACTATGTAGCTCCTACCTTGTGGATATCTCTTTTGCTGATGACCATGCATTTTTTTTTTCATTTATTCTCTTATTTTTTGATTTTCACAGTATATATATATTTTAAAATGCTAGGGATAAATATTCAGTTTTATTAATGTTTCCCTTCATGGCAATTATTTTCTTAATTAAAATAGGCTTTATTTATTTATTTTGATTTATTCTCTTATTTTTATGAAAGATTTTCGCTTATAGTATATATAGGCTTATTTTTATTTAACAGTTATAGACATAAAAATTGATAAAAAACATTTAAATTTAAACTATAAAATTAAAAAAAGACAAAACAAAAATACATTTTCAATCAGTTTTCAATTAAAAAAATAATTCAATCAAAAATTCCTTTTTCTTAAAAAAGTCAGTCATTTTTGATTGTACAGAAATCCGTTTCATTTGTTTTTGTTAACATCATGAACACTTTAAAAATACAGTCCGTAAATCATTTTCAATGCGCCATCAGGATTACTGCTTTTTGCTTCAAAGTAGGCTGTCAGAGTTTCAAGCGCATTCAATGCAGCCAGAGAATTTGGCACTGGTTTGTCACTTTCAGAAACTTCAGAACTTACGCTTTCAGCATCATCATCTTCGTCAAAATCTTGATCATCCGATTTTATACCACGTGTGATGTCCGTGTCAGTCAGTTCTCCATAACATTGTGTACGGTCGTCGAAGCTGATAAATTCGTCAAAATCTGTTTGCTCCATGCCCGATGGTGGAGAAACTTGATCATTTTCGTCGAGTATTTCTTCCACTTCAGCCTGTGATTCAATGACAAAGCCGGCCTTTTTTAAAACAATTTTGAATTGTTGACGGTTTGACCATGAAAAGTGCTCGCTTCATCATGTGCATGGCCTTCAAAACAGTTATCTGCTTGGCCACCTCGGACAGCGGCACTGGCGGTGTAGCATCGATCGCTGCGATTTGCATTCGAACAAGTTCCCGACGATAATACGCTTTGAATGAACGAATGATGCCTTGATCCAAAGGTTGAATGAGACTGGTGGTGTTTGGTGGCATGAACGACAATTTGATGTTTGACAGATTTGTACCCGGCAGTAAGTTATGACAAGTTGCATTGTCCAAAAACAGAATAATCTTTCGATTTTGAGCAATCATTTTTCGACCAAACGTTTTCATAACGTCAGTAAACAGCTAAATAATCATCCAGGCTTTACGATTAGCGAAGTAAGAAAACATTTTGACATTTTTAAAGCAGCGTGGTTTTGCTGACTTACCAACAACTACAGCTTGCTTTTCACTGCCGTCCATGTTTGTGAACTGAAGCATCGTGAGTCTGTCTTTGGGAACTTTTGTCCCATTTGACTGTTCGTCGCTGGCAAATCACAAATATCCAGACGACATGGCTTCGTAGAAAATTCTCGTTTCATCACAGTTCCAAACATCTTTTGGATCACATCCACGAAAAAGTTGCGGCAAAACGTTTGTCACCCATTCGTTGGCAGAACCGTGATCTGCTGACGTTGATTCGCCGTGAAATTTTTTGAACGAAACGTTATTGGCCTTCTTCCAGCGAATGAGCCAGCCATTGCTCGGTTCAAAATCAACTTCAAGATTTATGGCCAGTTGTGATGCTTTCTGCCTGATGACGTGATCGGTGACGGTAGCTCCATGAGCACATGCTTGCGTAAACCATTTTGTAAGCGCTTTGTTAACGTCCTTGTGCACGGATTGGCGCTTTCGTTTGCGATTAGTGTTTCCGTTCATTTGCATGCACAATCTGAGATCGTCTTATTTCTTGAGAATATTTGCTGCTGTTGAATAACCGATTCCGTACTTTTTGGCTGCAGCGGCCAGTTTGAGTTTCTTCACTTTGACATCGTCGATGAGCTCCAACTGTTCAGAAATGCTCAGAGTTTTTCGTTGAGACGCCGACGCCGACATCACTAATCGCAATGATCGCAAGCAAACGGTTTTCATTGGCAAAATTAACAGACAAAATTTCTGACTCAACAGAACAGTGGGTAATGTGAAAGTGCTGTCCAGTAAATGCAAACGACAAAGCAAAATCGGCAAAAAAAGGGGTCTCCGGCGCTACCCTTAGACACACAAAGTCATTGAAAAATCTAATGAAGGTAGAGGGTGTCTCCTACAAGACACAGATTGGACACACCGTGTTTCTCTAGACTAGTCAAGATTACAGGCTCTAATTTGGGATCAGAGAAAATCATTGAACCACTCTCTCTCTAACTGACCTAAAAAAATCTGTTTGAACTAATCGTATGTGCAGCTTAATTTTTTGGCTTGGTTTGTTTTACAGTATATCAACCATAATGGGTTATTTAATGCCGAAAAGTATTTTATTGCTGGTATTATTTTTTTCAAAAAGTAGTTTTGGTAATATTTTTTCAAAAATGTATTGCTGGTAATAATATATTGCTGTTAACGATTTATTGCAAAAATGTTTTGCTGGTATTAAAACCTATTTTTACACGTTTTGACCCCCAGTTTAGGGGTTAACTATTTGCCCATAGCTGGGATCCTAACAGCGTTGACCTGAGAACACCAGCAATTAAGACGTGGTTAAACGCTCCTCAAAACCGCCTGATCAGAGGCCTTGCTGTCGGATGTAGTTTATCGTCTTACCCAGGAGGCGGAAGTAGTTTATCACCTTACCCAGAACGGTACAATTTAAAGGCAAGATACATTCAAGAAAGCGGAGCAATTTTCAGTTTTGTATTACTAAATTCTTGTTCCTAAAGGAATTGACAACAAATCGTATGCAACATATATGTATCGATCCAATGTACATTCACCTATACTGTAATCCGACCCCCTCTTATATGAATTTCATACCTTTGGTTCCCTCTTTTGCTGAGACTATGTATTCTAACTACTTACACTTTGTACGTTCTTCTTTCTATGTAGAGTGGTCAAGTGGTTAGAACGTTCGCTTTCTGACCATGAGATCCGGGTTCGAATCTCACCATGATCAATTTGTCAGGAAGGTGGCTTCTTGATATTATCGGTCTTGAGGAGACGATTCCTGCGTACTGCACATCTGGAAAGTGCCTGAAAACCATACCAGGGGTTCGCCCAAGTTTGAGAGTGAAATTAGGTAGACGTCATTCTTGGGGGCCATCGATGGCACGAAGTCATCGCAACGGAGGTCTTGAGCCTGCTGGCCTTGTTCAAATAGTTGATCACACTAAATAACAGGCTTTTTCACAGAAACTGTAACTGCTCAGCATAGTTGCAGTATAAACCACAGGTTGGCTCTCTGGGTGTTGAACAAAAACAAAAATGCGCCTGAGCAAGCGTCTGCAATAGGGATTAGCTAACCGCCCTAGTAGACAGGTATCCTCGAATACGAGTGGCCAGCCATTAACGTCATGGAGCGCACACATTTGGCTGTCTCTTTTACTGACGACCATGCATTTTGTTTTCTTACGGTTCTTTCGTTTGGGGTGCTTAATCTACAGTGATAGGGAAAAAATGAAAAGAAAATTATTATTTCTCGTCACAATGCTTACTGTACAACTCAAAATAGCACATAATTGCAATGTTTCTAATTTATTTGAACGCGGCATTTTTTTTTTATAAAGTAACGTTATATTACTGAGAAAGGAATTCAGTATTTCAGCTTTTATTCGCTGGTATTTACATTTAGATGTATTAAACAACTTAGGACATACCACCTTTTGTTCGAACCCTCCCATTTTTCAAGTGAGCAAAACTATTGGAACACGTGACTGACAGATGTTTCTTGTTGCCGAGATATTTACGTTTAGATTGATTGAACATTAAATAGTTTTGAATGACTACTATTGCTTTAGTCTTGGGTGTCACCTCGAGCAGAGAGGAACCATGACGAGGGTCTGCTGAAGTGCAGGGTCTCGTCTGGGGAGGTACACAAACTCTGCCCTGTGTATGCAGGGTCTACAGGGAATTTTTGCCGGGCCTACGGGCTCGGAACTGCCCCATCTAAAAACCGGCCTTGTGGCACATCCTGGCCTTGTGGGGAGGTTTGGTAAATACCAGTCTTGGGTTTCACCTGTAAAGGGAAAAAGCAAGCCATTTTGAAGCTGAGAAAAGAAGGAAAATCGATCAGAGCCATTGAACAAATATTGGACATAGTCAACACAACAATTTGGAATGTCCCGATAAAAAAAGAAATTATTGGTGTACTGAGCAACAGACATAGAACAGGTCGGCCATGGAGAACTACAGCAGTTGATGATAAAAAATATCGTTAGAGCTGTGAGGAAAACACCCAAAACAAGAGTCAGTGACATCACCAACAAACTTCAGGGTATTGGGATGAAGGTTTCGAAATCCACCCTTCGAATAAAAATTTGACAGCAATAATATAGTGGCCATATCACAAATGCAGACCCCACACAAGCAGTAAGAATGGGACATCTATATTGGAATTTGCAAGAAAGTATAGTAATGAGCGACAAAACTTCTGGAAGAATGTTTTATGGACTGATGAAACCAACGCTAAAGTGCCAATGTGTGGAGAAAGAAATGATCTGCTTATGATCCAAAACATACACGCTCATCTGTGAAGCATGATGCAGGCAGTGTCTTGGCTTGAGTCAGCATGGCTGCTTCCGCAACAGGCCCATTCATATTTATTGATGATGTAACTCCTGATACTAGCAGCAGAATGGATTCAGACGTTTACGGAAACATTTTGTCTGCCAATTTACAGAGAAATGCATCCAATCTAATCGGGTGGAACTTTATCAAGCAGTAGGACAATTAGCCAAAATATACTGCCAACACAAATAAAGAATTCATTAAGGAAAAAAAGTGGACAGTTTTCGACTGGACGAGTCAATCACCGGACCATAACCCAACAAAGCATGCATTCCTGAAGAGGAGATAAAGGAAGACCCCGCCCCCCTGCGTTAAAAAATCTGGAAAAGCATCATAGATGAAGAATGAAACAGTTTGGTCAATGGCTCACAGACTTTATGCAGTTATCGTCAGCGAGTGTTATGCAACCAAATATTAAATGTTATTTACTTTAAGACTATCTCTTCCTTTATATTTGTTCACCTAAAACTGATACAAAAGGTGATATTTCTTAAACTGTGTTACACATCTAAATATACATAACAGAAAATAAAAGTTGAAATTCTGAACTCTGTCTCATATTTCATCTTTTGATCTTAAAACCAAATGTCTCCATTGAACAATAAAAACAAGCCACTCCCGAAAAAATACCCGACAGAATAGATTACCCACAATGCACCACTGCCTATATATATATATATATATATATATATATATATATATATATATAAATAGCTGAGGAAAAATCCAGCATTCGCGGCCTGACGATTGCGTCTAGCATGAAACAGCCTGTCGCCTCTGAGTGTTAACTTCAATGTTCAATATATATATATATATATATATATATATATATATATATATATATATATATAAAGTAGGACAAAGAAGTCAACACTCAGCGGAAACGCAATCGTCTGGCATGAAAGCATGAAACAGACAGTCGTCGCTGGGTGTTGACTTCAATGTCCACTTTTATATTTGCATACGCTCTATTCCTGACACTGAGCACTTTAACCTATAAATATAGCATACCTCTAAAGTATTGTGTGTATATATATATATATATATATATATATATATATATATATATAGCCACTTGTATTCGAGAGTATCCGTCTACTAGGGTGGCTAGCCAATGGCTATTGCAGAACTAGCTGAGGCACATTTGTGTTTGTTTAACACCCACAAAGGCAACCTGTGGTTTATACTGCAACTATGATGTTATCTAACATGATCAACAGTCTGAACAACGCCAACACACTCAAGCTCTCGGTCACGATGACTTGTGACTTCGTGCTTGCACTGCTATCGACGGCCCCTAAATGTTACATTTACGCAGTTTTACTCACAAGGCTTGGATCAACCAGTGGTGTGTTTTTCAGACACTTTTCAAAGGTACCGTCCGTTGGGATCATTCCCAACGTCCAGATCGATAAAGTCAGAATATCTCCTTGCTGACAAATCAACCTCGGTGAGATTCTAACCCGGTCATGGTCAGAAAGCGAATGTTCTAAATCCACTTGGCCAATATATATATATATATATATATATATATATATATATATATATATATAGTACCGCTAATTGATCCGTTGCTATATAATCCGGGTGGATACTAATAATATTAATTATTATAACTGATGCACAGAGAGCTCGATGTTTTTATTTTAACAGGGCATATGTTTTTTTTTTCCTGCAGAAACCAAAATTACCACAACATTCTGTACACGGCTATCATCAACATCTAAGTGTCTGTCTCGGAGTATTATTTTATTTACATTTACGTTATATATATATATATATATATATATATATATATATATATATATGAATAAAAAGACAAGAGGAAAACTATTCTTAGCTAAAATATAAAACGTTTCAATAATTTTCACAATGTTGACCCGTTTATTATTTATTTTGTTTCTTTACAGGTAGACTATCTGAAAATAATTTACACACACATATATATATATATATACTAAAAATAAATATACATTTTGTTCTCACTGATGATTTGTTAAAAATGAATTGGTTAATATATATATATATATATATATATATATATATAAAATGGATTTGTTATACATAACTCTACGATGTCGCCTGTATTTGAGAATGAAATAAAATTAGATAAGCGTATGCGAAAGAAACAATATGAATGTCAGCATTTACAAGCTGTGTTAAGTACTGAATGACAAAAGCCGAATGTAAGTGTACACAAGCTCGTTTCCCTATCGAAACAGGAGCCGAAATGGGTGTACAAGCTCGTTTCCCTATCGAAACAGGAGTTGAAAAGTAACACAAGCTCGTTTCCCTATCGAAACAGGAGCCGAATCTAAGTGTACACAAGCTCGTTTCCCTATCGAAACAGGAGCCGAATGGGGTGTACACAAGCTCGTTTTCTATCGAAACAGGGAGCCGAATCTAAGGTACACAAGCTCGTTTCCCTATCGAAACAGGAGCCGAATGTAAGTACACAAGCTCGTTTCCCTATCGAAACAGGAGCCGAATCTAAGGTACACAAGCTCGTTTCCCTATCGAAACAGGGCCGAATGTAAGTGTACACAAGCTCGTTTCCCTATCGAAACAGGAGCCGAATGTAAGTGTACACAAGCTCGTTTCCCTATCGAAACAGGAGCCGAATGTAAGTGTACACAAGCTCGTTCCTCTATTGAAATAGGAGCCGAATGTAAGTGTACACAAGCTCGTTCCTCTATTGAAATAGGAGCCGAATGTAAGTGTACACAAGCTCGTTTCCCTATCGAAACAGGAGCCGAATGTAAGTGTACACAAGCTCGTTTCCCTATCGAAACAGGAGCCGAATGTGCGTACACAAGCTCGTTTCCCTATCGAAACAGGGAGCCGAATGGTGTACACAAGCTCGTTTCCCTATCGAAACAGGGGAGCCGAATGTAAAAAAAAAAAAAAAAGTGTACACAAGCTCGTTCCCCTATCGAAACAGGAGCCGAATGTAAGTGTACACAAGCTCGTTTCCCTATCGAAACAGGAGCCGAATCTAAGTGTACACAAGCTCGTTTCCCCTATCGAAACAGGAGCCGAATGTAAGGTGTACACAAGCTCGTTTCCTATCGAAACAGGAGCCGAATGTAAGTGTACACAAGCTCGTTTCCCCTATCGAAACAGGAGCCGAATGTAAGTGTACACAAGCTCGTTTCCCTATCGAAACAGGAGCCGAATGTAAGTGTACACAAGCTCGTTTCCCTATCGAAACAGGAGCCGAATGTAAGTGTACACAAGCTCGTTCCTCTATTGAAATAGGAGCCGAATGTAAGTGTACACAAGCTCGTTCCTCTATTGAAACAGGAGCCGAATGTAAGTGTACACAAGCTCGTTTCCCTATCGAAACAGGAGCCGAATGTAAGTGTACACAAGCTCGTTTCCCTATCGAAACAGGAGCCGAATGTAAGTGTACACAAGCTCGTTTCCCTATCGAAACAGGAGCCGAATGTAAGGTACACAAGCTCGTTTCCCTATCGAAACAGGGAGCCGAATGTAAGTGTACACAAGCTCGTTTCCCTATCGAAACAGGAGCCGAATGTAGTGTACACAAGCTCGTTTCCCCTATCGAAACAGGAGCCGAATGTGTACACAAGCTCGTTTCCCTATCGAAACAGGAGCCGAATGGGTGTACACAAGCTCGTTTCCCTATCGAAACAGGAGCCGAATGTAAGTGTACACAAGCTCGTTTCCCTATCGAAACAGGAGCCGAATGTAAGTGTACACAAGCTCGTTTCCCTATCGAAACAGGAGCCGAATGTAAGTGTACACAAGCTCGTTTCCCTATCGAAACAGGAGCCGAATGTAAGGTACACAAGCTCGTTTCCCTATCGAAATAGGAGCCGAATGTAAGTGTACACAAGCTCGTTTCCCTATCGAAACAGGAGCCGAATGTAAGTGTACAAGCTCGTTTCCCTATCGAAACAGGAGCCGAATGTAAGTGTACACAAGCTCGTTTCCCTATCGAAACAGGAGCCGAATGTGGGTGTACACAAGCTCGTTCCCTATCGAAACAGGAGCCGAATGTAAGTGTACACAAGCTCGTTTCGCTATCGAAACAGGAGCCGAAAGGTACACAAGCTCGTTTCCCTATCGAAACAGGAGCCGAATGTAAGTATCAAAAGGCCAGATACACAAGCTCGTTTCCTATCGAAACAGGAGCCGAATGTAAGTGTACACAAGCTCGTTTCCCATCGAAACAGGAGCCGAATGTAAGGTACACAAGCTCGTTCCCTATCGAAACAGGAGCCGAATGTAAGTGTACACAAGCTCGTTTCCCTATCGAAACAGGGGAGCCGAATGTAAGGGTACACAAGCTCGTTTCCCTATCGAAACAGGAGCCGAATGTAAGTGTACACAAGCTCGTTTCCCATCGAAACAGGAGCCGAATGTAAGTGTACACAAGCTCGTTTCCCTATCGAAACAGGAGCCGAATGTAAGTGGTTTCCCTATCAGGAAACAAGCTCGTTTCCTCTATCGAAACAGGAGCCGAATGTAAGTGTACAAGCTCGTTTCCCT
Organism: Acanthosepion pharaonis; assembly: GCA_903632075.3. Taxonomy (NCBI): domain Eukaryota; kingdom Metazoa; phylum Mollusca; class Cephalopoda; order Sepiida; family Sepiidae; genus Acanthosepion; species Acanthosepion pharaonis. Next base: position 564,478 of record CAHIKZ030002022.1, read on the forward strand.
ATCGAAACAGGAGCCGAATGTGTGTACACAAGCTCGTTTCCCTATCGAAACAGGAGCCGAATGTAAGTGTACACAAGCTCGTTTCCCTATCGAAACAGGAGCCGAATGTAAGTGTGCCAAGCTCGTTTCCCTATCGAAACAGGAGCTGAAATGAAAAGTGTACACAAGCTCGTTCCCCATCGAAACAGGAGCCGAATGTAAGTGTACACAAGCTCGTTTGCTATCGAAACAGGAGCCGAATGTAAGTGTACACAAGCTCGTTCCCCTATCGAAACAGGAGCTGAATGTAAGTGTACACAAGCTCGTTCCCCTATCGAAACAGGAGCCGAATGTAAGTGTACACAAGCTCGTTCCCCATCGAAACAGGAGCCGAATGTAAGTGTACACAAGCTCGTTCCCTATCGAAACAGGAGCCGAATCAAGTGTACACAAGCTCGTTCCCCTATCGAAACAGGAGCCGAATGTAAGCAACACAAGCTCGTTCCCCATCGAAACAGGAGCCGAATGTAAGGTACACAAGCTCGTTCCCATCGAAACAGGAGCCGAATGTAAGTGTACACAAGCTCGTTCCCCCATCGAAACAGGAGCCGAATGTAAGTGTACACAAGCCGTTCCCCTATCGAAACAGGAGCCGAATGTAAGGTACACAAGCTCGTTCCCCTATCGAAACAGGAGCCGAATGTAAGGTACACAAGCTCGTTTCCCCATCGAAACAGGAGCCGAATGTAAGTGTACACAAGCTCGTTTCCCTATCGAAACAGGAGCCGAATGTAAGTACACAAGCTCGTTCCTCTATTGAAATAGGAGCCGAATGGGTGTACACAAGCTCGTTTCCTATCGAAACAGGAGCTGAATGTAAGGCACAAGCTCGTTTCCCTATCGAAACAGGGAGCCGAATGTAAGGTACACAAGCTCGTTTCCCTATCGAAACAGGAGCCGAATGTAAGTGTACAAGCTCGTTTCCCTATCGAAACAGGAGCCGAATGTAAGTGTACACAAGCTCGTTTCCCTATTGAAATAGGAGCCGAATGGGTGTACACAAGCTCGTTTCCCTATCGAAACAGGAGCCGAATGGTGTGTACGCAAGCTCGTTTCCCTATCGAAACAGGGAGCCGAACGTAAGTGTACACAAGCTCGTTTCCTATCGAAACAGGAGCTGAATGTAAGTACACAAGCTCGTTCCTCTATTGAAATAGGAGCCGAATGTAAGTGACAAGCTCGTTTCGCTATCGAAACAGGAGCCGAATGTAAGTGTACACAAGCTCGTTTCCCTATCGAAACAGGAGCCGAATGTAAGTGTACACAAGGTACTGGCTCGTTTCCCTATCGAAACAGGAGCCGAATCGTACACAAGCTCGTTTCCCTATCGAAACAGGAGCCGAATGTGGGTATTACAAGCTCGTTTCGCTATCGAAACAGGAGCCGAATGTAAGTGTACACAAGCTCGTTTCCCTATCGAAACAGGAGCCGAATGTAAGTGTACAAGCTCGTTTCCCTATCGAAACAGGAGCCGAACGTAAGGGTACACAAGCTCGTTTCCCTATCGAAACAGGAGCCGAATGTAAGTGTACACAAGCCTCGTTTTCCTATCGAAACAGGAGCCGAATGTAAGTGTACACAAGCTCGTTTCGCTATCGAAACAGGAGCCGAATGTAAGTGTACAAAGCTCGTTTCCCATCGAAACAGGAGCCGAATGTAAGTGTACACAAGCTCGTTTCCCCTATCGAAACAGGAGCCGAATGTAAGTGTACAAGCTCGTTTCCCTATCGAAACAGGGAGCCGAATGGTGTACACAAGCTCGTTTCCCTATCGAAACAGGAGCCGAATGTAAGTGTACACAAGCTCGTTTCCCTATCGAAACAGGAGCCGAATGTAAGTGTACACAAGCTCGTTCCTCTATTGAAATAGGAGCCGAATGTAAGTGTACACAAGCTCGTTTCTGCATCGAAACAGGAGCCGAATGGGTGGACACAAGCTCGTTCCCCTATCGAAACAGGAGCCGAATGTAAGTGTACACAAGCTCGTTCCTCTATCGAAATAGGAGCCGAATGTAAGTGTACACAAGCTCGTTCCCCTATCGAAACAGGAGCCGAATGTAAGTGTACACAAGCTCGTTCCCCTATCGAAACAGGAGCCGAATGTAAGTGTACACAAGCTCGTTCCCCTATCGAAACAGGAGCCGAATGTAAGTGTACACAAGCTCGTTCCCCTATCGAAACAGGAGCCGAATGGGGTATTCCACAAGCTCGTTCCCCTATCGAAACAGGAGCCGAATGTAAGTTTCCCTATGTACACAAGCTCGTTCCCTATCGAAACAGGAGCCGAATGTAAGTGTACACAAGCTCGTTTCCCTATCGAAACAGGAGCCGAATGGGTGTACACAAGCTCGTTTCCCTATCGAAACAGGAGCCGAATGTAAGTGTACACAAGCTCGTTTCCCTATCGAAACAGGAGCCGAATGTAAGTGTACACAAGCTCGTTCCCCTATTGAAAAGGGAGCCGAATGTAAGGTACGAAACAAGCTGAATCGTACACAAGCTCGTTTCCCTATCGAAACAGGAGCCGAATGTAAGTGTACACAAGCTCGTTTCCCTATCGAAACAGGAGCCGAATGTATCGAAACACAAGCTCGTTTCAAGCTCGTTTATCGAAACAGGAGCCGAATGTAAGTGTACACAAGCTCGTTTCCCTATCGAAACAGGAGCCGAATGTAAGTGTACACAAGCTCGTTTCCCTATTGAAACAGGAGCCGAATGTAAGTGTACACAAGCTTCGTTTCCCTATCGAAACAGGAGCTGAATGTAAGTGTACGAAACAAGCTCGTTTCCCTATCGAAACAGGAGCCGAATGTGGGTGTACACAAGCTCGTTCCCCCTATCGAAACAGGAGCCGAATAAGTGTACACAAGCTCGTTTCCCTATCGAAACAGGAGCCGAATGTAAGGTACAAGCTCGTTCCCATCGAAACAGGAGCCGAATGGGCGTACACGCTCGTTTCCCTATCGAAACAGGAGCCGAATGTAAGTGTACACAAGCTCGTTTCCCTATCGAAACAGGAGCCGAATGGGTGTACACAAGCTCGTTTCCCTATCGAAACAGGAGCCGAATGTAGTGTACACAAGCTCGTTCCCTATCGAAACAGGAGCCGAATGTAAGTGTACACAAGCTCGTTCCTCTATTGAAACAGGAGCCGAATGTAAGGTACACAAGCTCGTTTCCCTATCGAAACAGGAGCCGAAATGTACACAAGCTCGTTTCTATCGAAACAGGGAGCCGAAATGGTGTACACAAGCTCGTTTCCCTATCGAAACAGGAGCCGAATGTAAGTGTACACAAGCTCGTTTCCTATCGAAACAGGAGCCGAATGGGTGTACACAAGCTCGTTTCCATCGAAACAGGAGCCGAATGTAAGTGTACACAAGCTCGTTCCTCTATTGAAATAGGGAGCCGAATGTAAGTGTACACAAGCTCGTTTCTATCGAAACAGGAGCCGAATGTAAGTGTACACAAGCTCGTTTCCTATCGAAACAGGGAGCCGAATGTAAGTGTACACAAGCTCGTTTCCTATCGAAACAGGAGCCGAATGTAAGTGTACAGCTCGTTTCCCGAAACAGGAGCCGAATCGAAACAGCTCGGAGCTATCGAAAATGTAAGTGTACACAAGCTCGTTTCCCTATTGAAATAGGGAGCCGAATGTAAGTGTCGAAACAGGACACAAGCTCGTTTCCTATCGAAACAGGAGCCGAATGTAAGTGTACACAAGCTCGTTTCCCTATCGAAACAGGAGCCGAATGTGGTGTACACAAGCTCGTTTCCCTATCGAAACAGGAGCCGAATGTAAGTGTACAAGCTCGTTTCCCTATCGAAACAGGAGCCGAATGTAAGTGTATTGAACAGGAGCTCGTTTCAAGCCGTTTATCGAAACAGGAGCCGAATCTAAGTGTACACAAGCTCGTTTCCCTATCGAAACAGGAGCCGAACGTAAGGGTACGCAAGTTCGTTTCCCTATCGAAACAGGAGCCGAATGTAAGTGTACACAAGCTCGTTTCCCTATCGAAACAGGAGCCGAATGGTAAGTGTACACAAGCCTCGTTCCTCTATTGAAAACAGGAGCCGAATGTAAGTGTACACATGCTCGTTTCCCTATCGAAACAGGAGCCGAATGTGGTGTACACAAGCTCGTTTCCCTATCGAAACAGGAGCCGAATGTAAGGTACACAAGCTTCGTTTCCCTATCGAAACAGGGAGCCGAATGTGGGTGTACAAGCTCGTTTCCCTATCGAAACAGGAGCCGAATGTAAGTGTACACAAGCTCGTTTCCTCATCGAAACAGGAGCCGAATCGAATGTACACAAGCTCGTTTCCCTATCGAAACAGGAGCCGAACGTAGCTCGTTTCTATCGGGTACGCAAGTTCGTTTCCCTATCGAAACAGGAGCCGAACGTGGCACGCAAGTTCGTTTCGCTATCGAAACAGGAGCCGAATGTAAGGGTACACAAGCTCGTTTCCCCTATCGAAACAGGAGCCGAATGTAAGTGTACACAAGCTCGTTTCCTATCGAAACAGGGAGCCGAATGTAAGGTGTACACAAGCTCGTTTCCCTATCGAAACAGGAGCCGAATCTATGTACACAAGCTCGTTTCCCTATCGAAACAGGAGCCGAATCGTAAGGGTACACAAGCTCGTTTCCTATCGAAACAGGAGCCGAAAACGTAAGGGTACGCAAGTTCGTTTCGCTATCGAAACAGGAGCCGAACATAAAGGGTACGCAAGTTCGTTTCGCTATCGAAACAGGAGCCGAATGTGTACAAGGTACGAAACAAGCTCGTTTCCCTCCCATCGAAACAGGATGAATGTGGTGTACACAAGCTCGTTTCCCCATCGAAACAGGAGCCGAACGTAAGGGTACGCAAGTTCGTTTCCCTATCGAAACAGGAGCCGAACGTAAGGGTACTATCGAAACAGGAGTTCGTTCGTTTGCTATCGAAACAGGAGCTGAATGTGGGGTACACAAGCTCGTTTCCCTATCGAAACAGGAGCCGAATGTTTCCTATCGATGGTACACAAGCTCGTTTCCCCATCGAAACAGGAGCCGAATCGAAACAGGAGTGAACACAAGCTCGTTTCCCTATCGAAACAGGAGCCGAATCTAAGTGTACACAAGCTCGTTTCCCTATCGAAACAGGAGCCGAATCTAAGTGTACACAAGCTCGTTTCCCTATCGAAACAGGAGCCGAACGTAAGGGTACGCAAGTTCGTTTCGCTATCGAAACAGGAGCCGAACGTAAGGGTACGCAAGTTCGTTTCGCTATCGAAACAGGAGCCGAATGTAAGTGTACACAAGCTCGTTTCCCTATCGAAACAGGAGCCGAATGTAAGTGTACACAAGCTCGTTCCTCTATTGAAATAGGAGCCGAATGTAAGTGTACACAAGCTCGTTTCCTTATCGAAACAGGAGCCGAATGTAAGTGTACACAAGCTCGTTCCTCTATTGAAATAGGAGCCGAATGTAAGTGTACACAAGCTCGTTTTTATCGAAACAGGAGCCGAATCTAAGTGTACACAAGCTCGTTCCTCTATTGAAATAGGAGCGAATGTAAGTGTACACAAGCTCGTTTCCTTTATCGAAACAGGAGCCGAATCTATGTACACAAGCTCGTTCCTCTATTGAAATAGGAGCCGAATGTAAGTGTACACAAGCTCGTTTCCTTATCGAAACAGGAGCCGAATCTAAGTGTACAAGCTCGTTCCTCTATTGAAATAGGGAGCCGAATGTAAGTGTACACAAGCTCGTTTCCTTTATCGAAACAGGAGCCGAATCTAAGTGTACACAAGCTCGTTCCTCTATTGAAATAGGAGCCGAATGTAAGTGTACACAAGCTCGTTTCCTTATCGAAACAGGAGCCGAATCTAAGTGTACACAAGCTCGTTCCTCTATTGAAATAGGAGCCGAATGTAAGTGTACACAAGCTCGTTTCCTTATCGAAACAGGAGCCGAATCTAAGTGTACACAAGCTCGTTCCTCTATTGAAATAGGAGCCGAATGTAAGTGTACACAAGCTCGTTTCCTTATCGAAACAGGAGCCGAATCTAATGTACACAAGCTCGTTCCCTATTGAAATAGGAGCCGAATGTAAGTGTACACAAGCTGTTTCTTTTATCGAAACAGGAGCCGAATCTAAGTGTACACAAGCTCGTTCCTCTATTGAAATAGGAGCTGAATGTAAGTGTACACAAGCTCGTTTCTTATCGAAACAGGAGCCGAATCTAAGTGTACACAAGCTCGTTCCTCTATTGAAATAGGAGCCGAATGTGGGTGTGTACACAAGCTCGTTTCCCTTATCGAAACAGGAGCCGAATCTAAGTGTACACAAGCTCGTTCCTCTATTGAAATAGGAGCCGAATGTGGTGTACACAAGCTCGTTTCCTTATCGAAACAGGAGCCGAATCTAAGTGTACACAAGTCGTTCCTCTATTGAAATAGGAGCCGAATGTAAGTGTACACAAGCTCGTTTCCTTTATCGAAACAGGAGCCGAATCTAAGTGTACACAAGCTCGTTCCTCTATTGAAATAGGGAGCCGAATGTAAGTGTACACAAGCTCGTTTCCTTATCGAAACAGGAGCCGAATCTAAGTGTACACAAGCTCGTTCCTCTATTGAAATAGGGAGCCGAATGTAAGTGTACACAAGCTCGTTTCTTATCGAAACAGGAGCCGAATCTAAGTGTACACAAGCTCGTTCCTCTATTGAAATAGGAGCCGAATGTAAGTGTACACAAGCTCGTTTCCTTATCGAAACAGGAGCCGAATCTAAGTGTACACAAGCTCGTTCCTCTATTGAAATAGGAGCCGAATGTAAGTGTACACAAGCTCGTTTCCTTATCGAAACAGGAGCCGAACGTAAGGGTACGCAAGTTCGTTTCGCTATCGAAACAGGAGCCGAACGTAAGTGTACGCGTTCGTTTCGCTATCGAAACAGGAGCCGAACGTAAGTCGAAACAGGAGCCGAACGTAAGGTACGCGTTCGTTTCGCTATCGAAACAGGGTCGAATGGGTGTACGCAAGTTCGTTTCGCTATCGAAACAGGAGCCGAATGTAAGTGTACGCAAGCTCGTTCCCCTATCGAAATAGGAGCCGAATGTAAGTGTACGTAAGTTCGTTTCGCTATCGAAACAGGAGCCGAATGTAAGTGTACGCAAGTTCGTTTCGCTATCAAAACAAGAGCCGAATGTAAGTGTACGCAAGTTCGTTTCGCTATCGAAACAGGAGCCGAATGTAAGTGTACGCAAGCTCGTTTCCCTATCGGAACAGGAGCCGAATGTAAGTGTACGTAAGTTCGTTTCGCTATCGAAACAGGAATCGAATGTAAGTGTACGCAAGCTCGTTCACCTATCGAAATAGGAGCCGAATATAATTGTACGCAAGCTCGTTTGTCAATTGAAACAGGAGCCGAATATAAGTGTACGCAACGCAAGCTCTTTTCACCTATTGGAACAAAGTCGAATGTAAGTAGACACAAGCTCGTTTCACTATTGAAGCGGAAGCCGAATGTAAGTGTACGCAAGCTCGTTCCTCTATTGAAATAAGAGCCGAATGTAAGTGTACGCAAGCTCGTTCCCCTATTGAAATAGGATCCGAATGTAAGTGTACGCAAACTGTTCTAATTACTGAAAGTCAGGACCCGAATGTAAGTTTTCGCAATTTCGTTTTGCTATCTAAACAGAAGCTGAATGTGTTTTCAAGCTGGTTTCACTATTGAGTGATGTCCTCACTGAGTGCCTTATTCTCATAACCATTGTCAAAATTAAGGAAATCTACCTCATTATGGGGTTCATAGTTAACAAGCTGGTTTTACAGTAGATTACTAGAGAACTTTTAGTTCACTTCTTACTAGGTGCCCTGTACTTGGGGTGTTTTAGTTAAATCCTTCTCACAGTGCTATATACTTTTCGGGCATGTGAGATCATAGCTCTCCACGACTTCCTACCTTTTCGTCCTTCCAGCAGTACATAAAGTCTCTTTGTGATACCCGTTCCGTCATCCATTTGCTCAAACCTGTCAAGCTGTCTGCCTTTGTTTCTCTTGTCATTGATTTGCCCTGTGAGTATTAACATTTTCAAGCCTTTTTTTCTCACTATGTATATCATTTGTATCTTTCTGGTTGTGAGCAGCGTTTTCTTTGCAGTTACTGTTTTTAAAACTTTAAAACTAATTTCACACATGCTGTTCTGTATTGTATTCTCAGTGTTCATTGGTAAGCCACACAACACGTACCCAGCGAAAACAAGCTGGCAGATTCAAAGAAGACGAAGGGACTATATATTTTTTTTTCACCTTACCCACAAATGCAGCAGCAGATGTGCAAAATCTATGAATTTATGCACATGCAAGTTTACCCAATCCTGCTCCCGCCACTGCCGACTCTCTCTATCTCTCTCTCTCTCACATATACATGCAAATGCAAATGCCTTGAAAGTGCATATCGGGAGCCATCTGCTCCATTTGGTTGTTAGCAGCTGTTTCTAACGGTGATTTCGCTGCTGCTACTAAAACTGCACGTCCTGCCATGATTGTTGCTACCGCTGTTTGTATGCTGCATCGGCTTACAGTCTGCTCCATTTTTCTTTTTTCTTTCACTCAATCTCAGTAAATTTTTTTAAATCTGTTTCCCAGTTTTATTTCTTCTTTCTTTCATAACCCAAACAGCTGACCAGCTTTTAACGCCTTGTTTTAACATTCCGACTGATAGCGCTGTCATAAAACAAATAGCATTGAATCATTACTAACCATACCATATTTCCAATGCCTTTATTACTCGAATATTATGATTATTAAATGCAGCAACATTAATATCTGCATCACCGCACATTCAAAAAGCATAAACCATATCCTTTCTAGAATAAGCATACATACATGCACGCGCACACAGTGTATATATATATATATATATATATATATATACGGAGGGTTATTTAGGGACCTTGTGGCACGTAGTGCAGGGTTCTCTGTATTCGGCCCTTCAAAAAGTGGGCTTGGTTCTGCAAAAAGCTTTCACCACTATAATCAAATCATATGTCTGGGCTGTCGGTTCCTAGGAATTGGGCTGCTTCACCCTCACACGCCGAAAAAATAAGAGGGGAGAGTCCACCATATATATATATATATATATATATATATATATATATATATATATATGTGTGTGTGTGTGTGTGTGTGTGTGTGTGTGCGCGTATATATATATATATATATATATATATATATATATATCGAGTATTGATAGGAATCCGACAAAATTGATCTTGATTTCTGACGAAGGTTTAATAAAGTGAAACATGTTAGATTAGGATCTGTTTCATACTTGTTCTTTATCATGTCATATATATAAGGTACTGTTCGATTTGCTACTTAAGTTTCACGCTCACGGGATCTTCAGGCGACTCTCTCTGTCTGTCTCTCTCTCTCTCTATATATATATATATATATATATATACATATATATAAAGTATCACACATTGAGTGCTGCTCTTGATAAAATAGTACTAAAATAGAACTAAAATTTGTACAAATTATAAATATATATTTTCATAATCGGTAGCACAACTCTGAGTTTCTTGCACGATGCAATGGTTAAGTGCTGAGTAAACTGAGGATTGCATCGTGTATGAAACTTTGAGTTGTGCTACCGGCGAGGAAATATATATATTGAAAAAAAAAAGATTTATTGAAAAAAAAAACAAACCCCAAAACTGTTTTTTTTTACACAAAGAACAAAGTATCATTAAGAAAAACTAAGGTTGCGCGTTCAAAGTTGAATTACAAAATATTAAAAATATTTGAAAAACTGTCGACCTTTGTCTTTGCATCTTATCTTTTCCAAATTTGGCGTCTTCACACAACATAACGCTCGTTCAATTATCGTGCCTCCACGACATGATGTGTGAAGACGCGATTTTTGAAAAATGATAAAACTGACATAACAAAAAACACATTAGATGCATATAGTCATAACTGGAAGACGACTGAAAATAATCTGACATCGGATAATTTATATTCAAAATTTCGCAGTAAGGCAGGCAAATAGCTCGAAAAACAGAAAATTATGAAAAAAACATCTATAACAAAGAACTTTGGTTGAACAAAGGAAATATTGCTGCCGAAATATACTCAGTAGTCAAACGTATTTTACGAACAGCGTCCATCGTTCAAATATATATATATATATATAATAATAATAATAATAATAATAATGATAAAAGTTAGACCAACACAGGAGATTTTTTTGGAAAAATTTTTCGTACATTTTCCCAATATTGTTCTTTGATATAAAAAAAAATTATATATATATATATATATATATATATATATATATATATATATATATATATATATATATATATCTTGTGTGTGTGTATGTGAAAAATATATAGAAAATAGGAAAGAACTCGTTAGGTAAATAATTTAAAAGTTCTTTAGTATTTTTGTTTTATTTAAAAAAATAGTGCTCGATACAAAAGTAGAGCATAAATATAATTATTTGTAAAAAATATGATTTCAAACGCTACATAAGAGTTCTCATGTTTCAAAAAAACAAGAGCCGAAAACTTCAATATAATTATTTGAATTAAATTGAATTATATAATAAGCTCTGTTCCATCTTCAAGCGAAATTTTTTGGGAATAAATTATATCTGAAATTTACGTGTTTTATAATTTATATATTCATTATTGAAATCAAAATTTATATGGTAACGGCTATAGCAATTGTTTAAAAAGAAAAGGAATTAGGAAGGTGTTAATAATTTGTATCATTTGTTTACATTCAACAGATGTCAACTCAGGGTAATTATTTGTTAAAATCCTAAACAAATTTGGTTCAGAAAAAAAAAAAATAAAAAATAAATAAATAAATTTCCATAATTTTTAACCAGACGGATATCTATCATTCTCATTTTTTAATTTTAGACATACCCCTAAAATTACTGTTATTTAATCAATTCATAGGCCATTATATTTTGGGTATTTAAAATATAATATTTTTAGGCCAATTTAATTATTAAATTTATATTTAAAATTTTTGCCATCTATCTAAATATATGAATTTAATATTTGCCCAGTTCTATTTTTTATATTAATTTTTTTGTTTATTTCTTCGACGTTCATTTGTTATTTTTACATTCTTTGAACATTTTTTTCTTTCTTTTTATTTATATTATATTATAATATAATTTCAGAAATTTTGGCATCCTCACGTTCATTTTTAAAATAAACCATGCTTATACATTTTAGGTTATATATAAACCCAAACTGGTTTTAGGGGAGAACCATTTAACTTTGATTTTTATCTTGTTATTTCTATTTTGATATCTATGGAATGGATAATAGTTTTCGAAATATTTCAGAGAAAATGGTTTTTTCAAAATCTACATCCAAGCAGCAACTGAGAACTTTTTTCAATATTGATCTGGCTCATATCTTCTATATAATTATCATAATCCATTTGATGCTAAACGCCAGAAAAAAAATACATTTATAAATTGGAATTTTTATTATTATATCGAATCAATCTGTCAAGGTCGACATTCAGTTTAAAAAAGTTGGTTCATTATATCGCGCCACTAAATTTTTGATTTTATTAATTTATGAAAATATACATTTAAAATCTACTTTTCTTACAGACATTGAATCATTTTGATATTAATAAAAAATATGTGGTAAAATTTTTTTTTTCATTTGCCAATGAATACTCTCGTTATACTTTTGTAATAAAACAAATAAGTTTTGATTTAAAATCGTTGAAATCCAAAAAATAAATAAAATTGAAAAAAAAACTTTTTTCAGACGCCTTCGATTAATAATCTATATTTATCAAATTTTTTTTTTTTTTTCGTAATCTTTAAATACCGAATAGTGATCCGATTAATAAAGATATTTTGATGATATTACATTAAACACCCCACAGGTCGGATGTAGCAACAAGGTTTTGATGTCTTTTAAAAGACGCCATTTTCGACATAGCCTGATTCTGGGGTTTTTTGACCAGTTTTTATTTTATAAAAATAACAATTTTAGTGAGATATTAATCTAACCTATTACAATTTTTCAGAAATTTAATCTAATTGTTTAACAAACAAAAAAGAGTCAATAGGATTAAATCAAAAATTGAAGATAGTGAAATGTGGGGGTTAGTTAAAAATATAAAAAGACAAGTTTGTACTTTTGTTAAAAAAAAACCTTATAAATCAATATTTTGTTGCAAATGGTTCTACTTTTTAGGCAACATGAATATTTTGATGAAATAGAAACAAATAAAGAAACCAATAATTCCATTGTTCAATCAAAACCGGTTCTTGATTTTGTTCTTACCAATTTTAATCCAACAAATTTCATCTTCTCAATTTTCAAAATAATATTAATTTTTATAATTTTAGTAGCATTGTCTCCTTGCGTGGGGTGAAATGATTAAAAATTTGATCAAATAATTCAAAAAAAAAATCAATTCAAAAAGAAATTCAAAAGGCACCTCAATTCGGATTAGGTATTAGTAGATATTTAATATGATAAAATTTTGTTTAAAAAAATCTGAAAGAAATTTTTTTAACGATTTGATTTGATTCTTATTGACCCATTAGAAATAATGGACCATGTGTTACATAAACTTTGTTTAAACAATACCAAATAAATGAAAATCAATCAAAGTTGTTTAACTTTTATATTTATCACATAAATTTAAATAGATGTAGAATTTCACTTTTTTTCAGAAAAAGATATTCTGTTTTTATGATCTTTTTAGGACGTTAAATTTTTATATTTGTGAAAAGCTGTTATATCCTACATTGAGACTTCCCTATTTAAATCATTTTGTATAAAAATGATTTTGATTTTATAAAACAAATGCAAATGCCTTTATTTAATGATAAGTAGATGTTTAAAATTTGTTTTTCTTAATTTCTAAATGATTCCTTTCAAAAAATACTTTTTAAGTATACCTTTTATTATTTTATATATATTGAAAATTACAAATTTAAAAACGAAAATTGAAGAATTTTTGTTATCAGAAAATTACCTTTGGACATTGGAATGTTTTTAACAAAAATTACTGAGTATAAAAAATTTACATTTCCAATATATATAGAGGGAAATGACAATTTTTTTTTTTTTATGGGAGTTAAAACAATAAATGTTTTACAAAGACAGTGAAATACTGGTTGAATAAACTCATACTTCTATAAAAATGACATTTTGGTTGAATCAGTCACAGAATTTAATTATTTTTTTCCATTTGGGGGTCCCATTAGTTAGTTTTTTTGAGAAATGCCAAAGGAGGTGAATGAAAGGTATTTCGTTTCAGCTTAAATTTGCCAATGGTTTCGTAGTAGTGCTTTAAATGATGAAAAATAACCTTCTTTGATAGTATTTGCATAAACGTAATTTAACTTTCTTTAAAAATTTGAAGTCGCCATTCTAAAAAAAATTAACTAATACTAACAAAACACGCGCATCCAACATTTTTTTAAAAATATACACAACACAAACATTTATATATATATATATATATATATATATATATATAAACATTGAAAAAAAATATTAAGAGGCGACAATGAATTTGTTTTCATGCTAGACGCATGAATTTCAAATTTACGTTAAATTAAAAATCGAAAATCAATATAATAAATAAATAAAAAAAAACAAATAAAGATAATTAAATAAAATAAATAAATGAAGTAATAAACAAATTAAAAACTATATCCCGCCAAAATAATATTTAGAATAAACTACAGCAATCAATCTAAAAATTGAATAAATTTTTTTAATTATTTCCCAAACCAAAAACAAAACTATTGTCCCCAATGGATACAAACAAATTTTAATTACGTTAATAAAACAAAAATTAAAATAAAAATAAATAAATATATTAGATATGAAAAAAAAAATTAAAATTAAAATAAATAAAATTTTTTCAAAATAATCTAATCCAAATAAATAAATAAACAAATAAACGACTTTCGGCAAAATAACTATCCAAAATATAATACCCATAATGCATTTTTGACCTAATATATATATAAATAGCCGAGAAAAAAAGCACTATGGCCTGACGATTGTGTCTAGCATGAAACAGACTTGTCGCCTCTAAGTGTTGACTTCAATGTTCACTTTATATATTTTATATTTACACACATCTCTGATATTGATATATTTATCCCATAAATACACAAAAAATAAAATATATTTCAATATATATATATATATATATATATATATATATATATATATATATATATATATATATATATACAAATCCTAGGTGACCAAAAGAAATTTAATAAATAAAAAAATTATAACAATGTTTATATTTACGGAACATTTATCTAAAGAATATTTGTCTAAGGAAAAAATGTCTAAGAACATTTGTCTAAGCAATACAATATAATAATAATATATATATTATTTTGAATATATAAAAAGGATCATAATATTTTTTTCATCAAATTAACATTTATCCATATATATATATATATATATATATATATATATATATATATATATATATATATAAATAAATATGTTATATGGTTCCAACGAGAGAAAAGTATGTATATTAAAAAGAAGAGGGGTGCCGCAAACGTTTTTGGTTGTAATGTGGATTTATTGAGAGAAAAAATATTATACTTTGTTTTACATAATTTCACGACACGTGTTTCTGGTCTGGTCTCGCAAACCGTCTTCAGGTGAAAGTGGAGATTTTTACATATTATTAAAAATAATTAATTTTTCTTCATGTTCAATGTGGAATATTCTCGATATGAGACATTCTGTTTTTGTGTTGGCAATCCGAATTTTCTTTCTAGAATTGTCAATGAAGAGTTCTGCGTGAAGGGTCATAAAACAATTAAGGTTTGTCCAGCGAGTAGTTATCGGCATTTAATCTTTTAATGTTTTAGTGACCTCCTATGTGCTCTTGGATCTGTTTCTATTTTGGCGTGTTCCTGTCAGCATGCGTGTATATATGCGTGCGTATATTTCCTTACTACGAGGAATTCGTAAACTTATTTGTACTTATACACGCATACACACACATACGCACATACACACTATCCCACCACAAGTAGTCAGTACACACACACATATACACACATATTTCCCAAGCTACATGGAACCAGTACACACACACACACACACACACACACACACACACACACACACACACACACGTACTTCTTAATTTGTCAACATCCGCATATACATACATAAATGTATATATGTGTACATACATATATATATATCTCCTCGTGTCTCCTGTATATGAGTGTGCGTCCATGTATGTGAGCGATCATTGTATTTGGTCACCCTGTGTGCATTTTTTTTTTTTTTTTGGGGGGGTTATGATCTATTCAGTTCGGGTTTGAATTTGTCTATAAAGTTTTTTCCTGTATTTGTAGATACGAGTAATTGTCTGTTTGATATATCGGCATGATATTAAAACTTACCCTGGTTACATTTGAAAATGTGTTGTGATACAAAAGTTTTCTGTTGTCTGTCAATTTTATATTGCTTTTGTGTAGGGAGACCCTGTTGTTCAGTTGTTGGCTGATGCCTATATATGACTTCTTACATTTTGTGCATTTATGTATAAAAAAATATATATATATATATATATATATATATATATATATATATATATATATATATATATATATATATATTATTATTTTTGAAAAATATGATTCCATTATTGATACAGATAATTTTCTTTCTAAACTGAAATTAAATTGATAAATTTAATTATAACCTTAACAACTCATAATATTGTCTGCGCTTATAAATTAAATAAATTTCTTAGAAAGTTATTCCTAACATCGCTTTTCAATGGAACGAAATTCTGGATTTTAAGTTTAATTTTTATAAATATATATATGGAGAGAGAGTGAGAGATAGAAAGAGAAAGAGAGAGAGAATTAATAAAATGATAGATTTGACACTTAGCTGATTGATACAGAAGGATGCTTCTAATTCCGTGGAAGGAAAAAGGAGACAGAAATGGTCACTTATACTTATAATCAAAGTATATATATATATATATATATATATATATATATATATATATATATATATATATATATATGTTATGATATATATATATATATAATTAGTTAAAAACAGTGATATATATATATATACAGAGTAAGAGAGAGAGAGAGAGAGAAAGAGAAAGACAGAAAGAGAAGGAGGGAGAGAATTAATAAAACTATAGATGTGTTACTTAACTGATTGATACAGAAGGATGCTGATAATTCCATGGAAGGAAAATGGAACCAAAAATAGTCACTTATACTTAGAGACAATTTAAATTTCTAGCACACATAATGAAAAAAAAAAGGCTTGGCAATTTTGGCACTCACGAGGCATATTGAAAGTAAGAGAGGAGGAAACCAGCAGCGCGTAAACTACCGTGTGTAAATCAATTGAAGAATCCAGAAGAAAACAGGGATTTAAAAGACATATATTGCTCAGAACTACAAAGGACAGGAAGTTGTGGAGGGCACTAGTCGTTCACACCCTTAAGGGACACGGCGCATAGAAGAAGTTCTATTTCACACCAAATTTGCTTCGTCGATCGATAAATTTAACGCTGCTATATTGATAATAGAAACCTAATTTACTTCAGGATATTGGCGATCATGGCTTTCCATATTTTCCTGTCCTTTCTTGCTCTTAATAAATATTGTCTTTTTTGTTTCTCTTAAAACCTGTTCCGCCTTCCAGTTATTCTTTCTTGTTAATGTTACGACGTTTCAGCTGTTATGCTTTCCGTCCTTCATCAGTTGTTTGACGATCCTCAGGCGATTTCGAACTTAACTATTTTTACTTAATCTACCGGAAGAGATTGAACTCGTTCTGTTGTCCTTGTCTTATTTAGTACAGCTCACTTATTATTTGTTCTGTTTCCACTGAGTCTAAGTCTACTCGGCCCCGGGATTGAAGTCACAATTACAAATTTTACGCTTTAATCCACTAGGCTGCTGTCTCGTGGGACAATTCTGAGTCTAGAAGTTGAAGCCTTAAACCTACTCTTCCAGCTGCTTACATTGCGGTTGTTGCCTGTCATGCTTGACTGCATCCATCGAGGCTTCACTTTCCTTACTGCTTCTGCTGACCCCAAATTCACGAACCAATGCAACGAATTCACTTGGTTATTGTCCTACGGGACAATCCAGAATCTAGAATTTGGAAACTTAAACTTGAGCTGCCCACTGCTGCCACTGCTGCTGCTTGTCACAATATACGACCTCTATGGAGGCTTATCTTTTCTTACTGATAGATCTGCTGCTGAAGAAATTCCATTTTAATTTATTTCAGAAATTGCTGATGGCGGCGTCCTATTACTTTCAAACAGTAATATATATATATATATATATATATATATATATATATATATATATATATAAGACTTACTAACAAAAAGTGAGATGTCTTGCTAAGAATTTGTTTTTCCCGACCGCACTGGTTACGAATGGTCGTAAAAAAGATCAGTATTGTCATTAAAGACCAATTAAATTAAAATCTAATAAAATTTAATAACACTTGCCAATGCTTTATCTAAGATATTAACCTAATACTGTTATTCATAACAATTCTATAAATCAACCATTTGCCCTTACATGGAATACTGTTGGCACATATGGTCTGGTACCCCCGCTGTTCGTCTCAAGGTCCTCGACAAAATCCAGAGACGGATATGCAATGTGGTTGGTCCTGGCTTGGCATCTCGCCTACAGTCACTTTCTCACAGACGTGTAATGTCAATCGACATCTTCCGAATGTTTGATCTAATTCACTGTCCTTCTCTTTATCCTTTCCTCAATCACGTCTCTTTACTTTTGCTTCAACAGTCTGTAACTCATTGCGTGCTAGTGGCACTCCCATCTTGCTTGGGGTGAAATGCTTTAAAAAAAAGAAAAAAAAATTACTAAAAAATGTATGTAAAAGAAATGTAGTGTATCAGTCATTCATGAAAAATAAAGAATATAGATTTCTTCATTGCGATCAGTGATCTTTTTTAGCCTAATTAGTATAGCGATTAGCACAATAAGGTCGCCTTCTCAAGGAAAAGATCACGAGCTGGCGTTGCAGTCTATATTTCTCGTTCGTTACTTGTGATCTTCGTTTGAGCATTGCAATTACGATCTATTAATACGAGCCGAAAAAGTAAATTAATAAATAACAATTTTTCGTTTGCGAACAACAGTGAAAATTGTTTTGTGATTGGATTGCTAGTGAGCTGGAAAAAAACACTCTTTGATAATTATTCAATGGTGGATCTTTTTCCTTGACACTGCATGATAACACAATATTAAACTGAGTTATTATTGTAATTAGTAGTAGGCATCCGTTTATCTCGCTAGATAAAGGCCACACTTTGTTTGGTCATAATTCAGTCTTTTGGTCTATGGAGGCCGTGCGTTACCATGCACTACCCAGACTACATGGTCTTCCCCTCGGCCGTACAGACAGGATCCAATGGCATATATGGCATTACATTTGGATACGGCTTGGCGGCAGGAGTTGCCGGAAAGTTATCAGTGTTAACATCAAATAACCTTCGGGGTTCCACTCAGGGTTTTCTGTTTGGATTTACTTCCATAGCCTTTTCTGTGTCTGGATATGACCTCAAGGCATCGGAGGTTTAAAAGCAGAGTTTTCTTTTCGAAGCAGTTAGAAATAAGGTACTATTATTCGGTCCTCGCTCATTTTCCGGCTTAGACATGGACTTAAAGGCTATTTGAGACGCATAACACGGAAGGATTTTTTTAGACAGTGGGAGCTTGTTCCCACAATCACCCTCGCCGTTTATGACAACCCTTGGAACATATATAATGTACGTCTATAAATATTATATACATTAGTATTTTAGAAGGGCAAAATAAAAAAAAATTAACCGTTTTTTGAATATATAATAAAGCTTTAGGTAAACAAAAACACAAGAAAGCAAAACAAATTACGAAATAATACGTAAAAGAAATACAAACATCGGAGACAGAAGCAGAAAAGTCACGGTGGAGTAACGGGCAGCGGCTCGGATTGAGGAATCGGAGAGCCGAGTTTGAATTCCAGTCGGATCCATTGCATTCACTTACGTGATAATACCCTTGGGAGAGTCATGAATGCTTTTTTTTTCTCTCCCAAGTTATGGATAAATAGCAGGATAGATTGGGTTCTATAACCTTGGGTGTCAATCGGTCTAGGAGAAGAAAAAACTCTGAATTTAAAACCGTATTTTCATAGCACTACCTAAGAAACCAGGCGAGCTACATCGAACAATCAGCCAAATGAGCCACGCAACAAAACTCATCATCCGTATTCTGATGACTAGAGCGCGCTGCAGAATCAGACCATAGATAGGACAAGAAAAGTACGGGTTCGTTAAAGACACCGGATCAAGGAACGCGATATTCATGCTTACAATGTTATCAGAAAGAGCAGTACAAATGCAGAAGCATGCGTATCTATGTTTTATAGACTATGCAAAGGCGTTCGACAAAGTACGTCACAAGGATCTAATGGAATTGCTCAGCAACCTTCATATATTTAGGAAAGATATTAGAACAAGCAAGAACCTATACTGTCAGCAAGCGACATCCATGCGCATTGAGAATGAATTCAGTGAATATACAAAAATAGAAAGGGGCGTAAGGCAAGGATGCGTCTTCTCACCCGACCTGTTCAACCTATACAGCGAGGTAATTCTGAGAGAATCGGAGATCCTACCAGGACATAAGATACGCAGACGACACAGAAGGTAGCGATGGAGAGCAAGAAGAAGGGACTAATAATAAACTACAAAAAGACAGAATGCATGGTCATCGGTAAAAGGATGAGCCCGAAATGTGAATTGCAGGTTGGGACCACTAAAATCAAGAAGGTGCGGAGGTTTAAATATCTGGGAAGTGTTTTGACGGAGGACGGTAAGAGCGACGCTGAGATCCGAAGATGGATTGGGATCGCCAATGATGCATTCCAAAACCTGGGCAGAGTACTGCGAGACAGGAATATTTCTTTGGTGACAAATAAAAGAGTACTGAGCTGCTTCGTGACATCTGTCCTCGAATGGTAGCGAATGTTGGGCGGTCTCCTCAAAGATGAAGAAGGGACTCAAAGCAAAGTGGTTCTACGGAAGGATGCTGAGGATATCATGGAGCGAGTTTATGAGCAACGATGAGGTCTTGGAAAGCATGCAAACAACGAGAAAGCTTATACGTAACATAAGGAAGCGGTAGATTAAATTTCTGGGACACGTAATGAAAAAGGAGGGACTGGAGATTCTGATACTCACAGGTCGAATAGAGGGAAGAAGAGACAAGGGAAACAACGCATGACACACCTGGCGAGCTTAAGCAAGTGGATGGCAGAACGTAGTCTGGGATAGTTGGCAGAGGCACGAAAATTATTGAGAGCCAAAAGGAATAGGAGGAAGTGGAGAGCCATGATCCCCTACGTCATGCAAGGAAACGGAATATAAAAGAAAGATTACATTTGTAGATGGGTTGTTTGTTGTGCCCCGACGACATGAATTTACACATGTTACTTGATTGGCTATTAGGTCTCATCTTTTTAATGTTGAAATAGGTAAATGCAAGCGCTACTCCAACAGTTTCCTATATATATAATGAATAACTGAAAATGTACATTATATATATATATATATATATATATATATATATATATATATAAATAAAGTGTCTTCCATTTGACAACAACACGAATATAGGAATCTTATTATTTAAGTAATTGATAGTAAGTTAATATCTTATTAAGTTCTGTTAGCGAAGTGATTTCACGATTACTCACATTAACATTGCGATTTAATTTAATGTTTTGTATAAATTGTTTTTTTTATGACATATATATATATATATATATATATATATATATATATGTAAAAAACAATTTATAAAACGATTAAATTAAATCGCATATATATATATATATATATATATATATATATATATATATATATATAAGAGGGGAGAGTGTTGGAGGAAAAGAGAGAGAGAGAGAAACTGCAAAAGAAATCATAAAAAATCTGTTTAAAAAAGTATCTATAATAACTTGCTAATATTTCTCGGGGCGTTGACAGATGTGCGCATGCGTAGTTTACTTATCGGCACAATTCTCTAACAAGATGAAGTAACGGGTCATTCAGGTCACCACACGTCGAAGCGTCCGTCCCGTCATCGATCGCCACCTAGCCCAAGCAACCAAATGTCCGATTGATTACAACCAGAGGTCACATCTGTGTCTTGTGTCGCCAATATTCTACTGTTCAGCGACAAGTGGACATTAGACAAGAGAACTAGAAACGGATACTTTTACCGCCATTCCTCTGACATGGCCGAATAATGTATAAGCCAATGTATTATATCGATGTAGTTCTAAAAATATATGGAATAATGAAAATAATTAATTTGAGAATTTCAGAAAACACTACGAAAGCCGAACAAAATATCGACCACAACGACGTGGTTAAAGCAAGAAAGAAAAAGAAACGCGATGAAAACTATATGAATACTAGTTTAAAAGTCCCTGTAGATTTTAATATATCTTTGAAGATCTTAAAAAAAACTATCAAAATACAAGAATATACAAAAAATGTGGTACATGAGGACATCAACAATTCCAGTAGTAGTTGGAGCTCTCGGGTTGATTGTAAAAGGGTCCGATAGACTCATTGAAGGGATCCCTGGTAGCCCATGCCTTAAAGAAATTTAAAAAAAACGCCCAGCTTACACATTACGAAGAGCTTTATCTATGTAAAATATGTGTGATCTTAGTTTTTTATTTATTTGTTTTTTTTTTTACCAAAAATGATCAGTGGAAGATGTCATAATACCATTTCTGAGCCTAGGTCTCTTGTTGGTACCCGGAAGTAAATGTGTATACAACAGAAACTCGAGGAAATATTAATAATAGATGTTAGCTTAACGAAGGAGTTGCCGAAAGTATGTATCGTTCGCCCGCCGTGAAAATAATTCGAGCATCAGCATGCATTGCTTGAAGCCGTAGGTAGAATTGATTTTGGTACGATTCGAACTTGCTCCTCGTATTAACCAACTAAGGACAATTTATTTGAGGAGAATGAACGCACAACAGAGAAGCCAATTTTGAACAGTCCTCGTATGACCCTTCTGAATGAGGCTTAGAACTTTTTGAACGACCCGCGTGTGACACTTCTTTCTGGGTTTGGCCTAGAATGTTTTGAACAACCCACGTATGACTCTCTGGTTGTGGCCTAGAACTTTTTGAACGACCGCGTATGACTATTCTTTCAGGGTTTGGCCTAGAACTTTGTGAACGACACGCGTATGACACTTCTTTCTGGCTTTGGCCTAGAACGTTTTGAATGACTCGGGTATGACTCTATTGGTTTGGCATAGAAATTTTGAATGAACCACGTATGACTCTTCTTTATGGGTTTGGCCTAGAACATTTTTCAACGACCCGTGTATGACTCTTCTTTCTGGGTTTAGCATAGAACTTTTTGCATGACCCGCGTATAATCTTCTTTCTGGGTTTGGCCTAACACTTTTTGAATGACCCGGGTATGAAGCTCTTGGTTTGGCATAGAACTTTTTGAACGACCCACGTATGACTATTCTTTCTGGCGTTGGCCTTGATCTTTTTGAACGACCTACGTATGACTCTCTGGATTTGGCCTAGAAGTTTTTGAACGATACGTTTATGACACTTTTTCTGGGTTTGGCCTAAAACTTTTTAAACGACTCGCCTCTAACTCTTCTTTCTGGGTTTGGCCTAGAAATTTTTGAACGAACCACGTATGACTATTTTTACTGGGTTTGGTCTGGATGTTTTTGAACGACCCGCTTATGACTCTTCTTCCTGTGTTCTTCCTAGAACATTTTCATCGACCCGCATATGAATCTCTGGGTTTGGCCTAGAACTTTTTGAATGACCCGCCTATAACTCTTCTTTCTGGGTTTGGCCTAGAAATTTTCAAACGACTCGCGTATGACTCTTCTTTCTGGGTTTGGCATAGAAATTTTCAGACGACCACCGTATGACTGATCTTTCTGGGTTTGGCCTAGAAATTTTCAAACGACTCGCGTATGACTCTTCTTTCTGGGTTTGGCATAGAAATTTTCAGACGACCAGCGTATGACTGTTCTTACTGGGTTTGGCCAAGAAGTTTTTGCCCGACCCTCGTATGACTCTCCTTTCTGGGTTTGGCCTTGAACTTTCTGTCTGACCCGCGTATGACTCTTTTTTTCTGGATTTGGCCTAGAACGTTTCAAACGACCGACGTATGACTCTTCTGTCTGGGTTTGGCCTAGAACTTTTTTAACGAACCGCGTATGACTCTCTTGGTTTGGCCTAAAACTTTTTGAATGACCAGCGTATAACTCTTCTTTCTGGGTTTGGCCTAGAACTATTTGAACGACCCACGTATGATTATTCTTTCTGGGTTTGGCCTAGATCTTTTTGAACGACCCAGGCATGACTCTCTGGGTGTGGCCTAGAACTTTTTGAACGAAAAGTTTATGACTCTTCTTTTTGGGTTTGGCCTAGATGTTTTTGAACGACCGGCGTATGACACTTCTTTCTTTGTTTGGCCTAGAACCTTTTCAACGACTCGCCTCTAACTCTTCTTTCTGGGTTTGTTCTAGAAGTTTTTCAACGACCCGTGTATGACTCTCTGGGTTTGGCCTAGAACTTTTTCAAAGACCCACGTATACCTGTTCTTTCTCGGTTTGGCCTAGAACTTTTTGAATGACCTGCGTATGACTCTTCTTTCTGGGTTTGTCCTTGAACTTTTCAAACGACCTGCGTATGACTATTCTTTCTGGGTTTGAGTATGAACTCTCTGCATGACCCGCGTATGACTTTTCTTTGGTCTAGACCTTTTTCAACGAACTGCGTATGACTCTTCTTTCTTGGTTTGGCCTAGAAGTTTTTGGACGACTCTCGTTTGAATCTTCTTTCCGGGTTTAGTCTAGATGTTTTTTGAACCACCCACGTATGTCTTTTCTTTCTCGGTTTGGCCTAGAACTTTTTGAATGACCTGCGTATGACTCTTCTTTCTGGGTTTGTCCGAGAACTTTTCAAACGACAAGCGTATGACTCTTCTTTCTGGGTTTGGCCTAGAAATTTTCAAACGACCCGGGTATGACTGTTCTTACTGGGTTTGGCCCAGAAGTTTCTGCCCGACCCTCGTATGACTGTGTGAGGTTTATAACCTTTTGAACAAACCATGGTTTTTCTTTCTGGTTGAGGCCTACAAATGTTGAACGGCACTCGTATGGCTCTTCTTTTTCAGTGAAGCTTAGAAATTTTGAACGGTCCCTGTATGACTTTTCTTTCTGGGTGAGTCTTAGAAGTTTTGAGACAACGCTAGTATTGCTCTTTTGGTTGAGGCATAGAAAGTTTTGCAAAAAAAAACATCGTGTGGCTATTCCTTCCGAGTGAGGCTTAGAACTTTTTGAACAAATCTAGTATGGCTCATATTCCTGAGTGAGGCTTAGAACATTTTAAACAACGCCCGTATGGCTATTCTTTCTGGGAGAGGCGTAGAACTTGTTGAACAAATCTGTGTCGCTTTTCTTTCTGAGTTAAGCTTAGAACGTTTTTAACAACACTCGTATGGCTGTTCTTTTTGAGTGAGTCTTAGATGGTTTTGAAGGCCCGAGTATAGCACTTCTTTTCTTGGTAAGACATAGAACATTTTGAACAAACCTAGTAAGGCTCTTCTTTCTGTGTTGAGGCCTAGAACTTTTTGAACGACTCGCGCATGGCTTATCTTTCTGTGTGAGGCTTAGAAATGTTTGATAAAACCTCGTATGGCTCTTCTTTCTGGGTGAGGACTACAAAATTTTCAACTTTTTGAACGATCGGCGTATAGCTCTTCTTTTTGAACTGAATCCCTGCATGAATCTTCTTTCTGCGCGAGGCCTACCAATTTTCTGGTCGAAGCTTAGAAATTTTTAACAAATCTCTTATAACTATTCTTTCTGACTGAGGCCAAGAAATTTTTGCACGACCCGCGCATGGCTTTTCTTTCTAACAACATCAATTACTGATGATATATGTGGTTTATAAGCATTTATTGACATGAATTATTTGTATATTAATAATAAACTCATTAGACCATAATTCTTAGATAAATGGATATACTTTAACCAAGTGTTCCTTAGACGAATATTCGTTAGACAAGTATATTTTGACTAATATTCCTTAGACCAATATTCTTAGACCAATATTACTTAGACCAGTATTCTTAGACCAATATTCCTTAGACCAATATACCTTAGACGAGTATTCTTGGGCCAATATTCCTTAGACCAATATACCTTAGACCAGTATACTTAGACCAATATTCTTTAGGCCAATATTCCTTAGACCAGTATTCTTAGACCAATATTCGTTAGACCAATATTCTTTAGACAAGTATTCTTAGACCAATATTCCTTAGACCAATATACCTTAGACCAGTATTCTTGGGCCAATATTCCTTAGACCAATATACCTTAGACCAATATTTTTAGGCCAATATTCCTTAGACCAGTATTCTTAGACCAATATTCCTTAGACCCGTATTCTTAGACCAATATTCCTTAGACCAGTATTCTTAGACCAGTATTCTTAGACCAATATTCGTTAGACCAATATTCCTCTCATGACTATTCTTTCTGAGTGAGGCCAAGAAATTTTTGCACGACCTGCGCATGGCTTTTCTTTCTGACAGATACTTAGAACTGAACGACCCTCGTATATTTCTTCTTTATGGGTGATGTACAGAAATTTTGAACGGCCCTCGTATCGCTCTTCTTCCTGGGAGAGGCCTAGAAATTCTTGAATGGCCCGCGTATGGCTCTTTTTTCTGGGAGAGGCCTAGATGTTTTTGAACAACCCTCAAATGGCTCTTCTTTCTGGTTGAGACCTAGAACTTTTTGAACAAACCTCATATGTCTCTTTTTGGGTGAGGTCTAGAACGTCTTGAACGACCCGCGTGTGGCTCTACTTTCTGGGTTTGACGACCATCGTGACAAGTGTTGAGTTGCCATTAAATGTTAACCATCTCTTCTCACACCAGTAATCTATTAAATTACCGTGGCTTTGTGTTAGAATAAATTGTATTACAATACCCTCATTATTGAATTGATCAGATTTAAAGTGTCGATTTATCAGGAGAAAACATCTTGGAATCTAAAAACAGCTGAGTAAAAGGCCATAGACATAAATATACGTTGCCAAATCTTATACGCTTGATCAAATATGGCAAGCAGGATGTATAGAAAAGCTAGAATATATTGGAGTCTCTAAACTTGAATCGCAAACATTTTAGAAGAAGGACGAGATGTTAAGATTGTAGTGGTCGGGAAAGAATCATCCTTGGATTCTATTCCACAAAGCAGCAGTTCTTCTACTAAATGAACACATAGGGAATGAAGTTAGTCTGGGTCTTAGATGGGAAGGTTATAGTTGGGGTTTTGACCTGATCTGCAATGGTGTACGCAACATGGCTCTTATATTCTACGGTCAAGAAAAAGCGGGCATTAGTAAGTTAAAAGTCTGATGAATATGACTATCGTGGTAGGACTTCACTATCTAACTTCATCAATTTTTCTCATTGTTTTTTCAAGCAGAAAGTCGTTCCTTACGTTTCAGCCGAAACAAGATAATAAAGCCACTAAGACACAAGCAGCTACTAAGTGTGAGAGAATATGAGAAAAGGCAACCATTATTAAGAATTTTTTATGTTATATGTCTTTCGTTATTTTTTTAATAATTTCACCATAAGTAAAGCAATAAAGCCACTAAGATTCAAGGGATTACGGAGTGTCAGAGAAAATGAGAAAAATAAAACAGCATTATGGAGAGTGAAAAAAAATAATAAAAGAACAGGAAGATAGCGATTGATATTGCATTTAAAGTTTTCTTTTAAGGTCTGAGGGAGCAAGAAGACAGAAGAGAAATATATAAGCGAGAAGCACCGGGGGGGGACTATACGCTCACATCTAGCCATTTCAACTCTAAAATAATGCGAGCTAGCCGACAGTTTCGTACTGTCTTTTCCATAAACGCACGGTGACTCAAAGTTTGCAAATATTGAAAAAAAAAAAGCTGTGGAGAGCCATTAATGACCATAACTTGACACTAAATGAGTGAAATTTTGCTGATGTATTGTCTTTCCTTGTTATCACGTTTCCGGCTGGTCTACCGAATTTTCATTGTTCAAAATTAAATTGTAACCAATGAACTAATGTTGGTATATTATGGAATTTAAAGGTGTGTATTTGTGTGTATTTTAGGTGCGTGCTTGTTCATATATGATAAACAAAGAAAAGTTTCTGCTATGAACCGTCTATTCTTTTTTCTCGTGACTGTATTGAAACAAAGTTCTTCACGCTTCTTGACTATGTCCGCTATCCTTTTGTTTCAAGAGTTAAGGTAAGTATAAGCCTTGTATTAATTGTCGAGCTCAAGTCAACCTTGCGCAGAGTTGGGACAACCAAAGGAAAGTTTGCACTTACTTTATCGTTGGAAGGTATAAACATGGTTATTGGATTTTCGTTTTCTTTTTCTTGGTGCAGAAGTTAGGGTAAGTATGTATAAGCATCGTTACAATGGTTGCACTAAAGTCAGCCTTGCACTGTGTTTTGACCAACCAAAGACAAAATTTGACTTACTTCACGGGTTAAGGTTTTTGGAAGTCACGGGCAAGCGCCATGCGTTGAAAAGTGAAAAGAGAGTTCAATGGTCAGTGGACCGAGGAAACAAACATTACCCATTGGGAACTTAATTACTACGTGCTTCTAAATCTTGGAACAAAATGGGATAAAGATGGTGAAGCAAGAAAATGTTTGTCTTTTTATAGATAAAACAGCGCCGCCTAGCATCGTCTGACGACACCAAGTTTCAGTTCCTTTACTCTTAGGATCATGGGAAAATGTATTTCTTTTTTATTATTCATTATTATTATTTTATTTATCATTTCTATTTCATTTTCCCACAATATAGGACGTTTTTATTTGCATGTAATATTACCATAGTACGGAGTTCGGCTTGGTACTCAGAGCAATAAGCCACTGCACAAGGGTCAATATTAGCCTATTACATGCTTCGATTTTGCATTTAATATCCGTGTTAAGAGAATCTATTCTTCATAAATTAAACTTCTAGTTCTGGGTCATTTGAAGTAGGCAGATAACCTTACCAGTGGAGGTCTTACATCCGGGTATTCGTATTCGTTGATTGGCGCCAAAATTAAGCTAGGCCCCTAGTCAATCTGCTTCAGTGGTTTCCTTTTACTACCCTTCGCTGACCTGACAAGTAAACTATACCAAAAAAAAAACAAAAAAAAAAAAAAACTAGCAACTCCCGACTGAAGTTATTTTGAAGTCTTTCTAACTTATTGCCGGTAAACATTCGTCTTTTTTTGCCTTAGCCACTGACCAAAATCACTAAAATTATAAAACCTTTTTAGTTTACTATAAAACTTAGTTAGTTTTCTTCTTGTTCAATTTGCTTTTCTTTACCCAATATTAGACCAATATTCCTCAGACCAATATTCCTTAGACCAGTATTCTTGGGCCAATATTCCTTAGACCAATATTCCTTAGACCAATATTCCTTAGACCAGTATTCTTCGACCAATATTTGTTTGGCCAATATTCGTTAGACCAGCTTTCATAGACCAATATACCGTAGACCAGTATATTTTGACCAATATTCCTTAGACCATTATTCCTTAGACCAGTATTCTTAGACCCATATTCGTTAGACCTATATTTCCTAGACCAGTATTTTTAGACAAATGTTCCTTAAACCAATATTCCTTAGACCAGTATTCTTAGACCAATATTGCTTAACCCAGTATTCTTAGACCAATATTCGTTAGAACTATATTTCTTAGACCTATATTTTTAGAGCAATATTCATTAGACCCATATTCTTTAGACCAGTATTCTTGGCCCAATATTCGTTAGACCGATATTCATTAGACCAGTATTATTCCTAAGATCCATATTTCTTAGACCTGTATTTTTTGCCCAATGTTCCTTCAACCAATATTTGTTGGACCAGCATTCTTAGACCAATATTCCTTAGACCAGTATTTTTAGACCAATATTCCTTACACCCATATTCCTTAGACCAGTATTCTTGGCCCAATATTCGTTAGACCAATATTCATTAGACCAATATTCCTTAGACCAGTATTTTTCGACCAATATTCCTTAGACCAATATTCTTAGACCAATATTAATTAGACCTATATTTCTTAGACCTATATTTTTAGACCAATATTCCTTACACCCATATTCCTTAGACCAGTATTCTTGGCCCAATATTCGTTAGACCAATATTCATTAGACCAATATTCATTAGACCAGTATTTTAAACGAATATCCCTTAGACCAATATTCCTTATACCGGTGTTTTTAGACCAATATTCGTTAGACCAATATTCCTTACACCAGTATTCTTAGACCATTATTCATTAGACTAATATTCTTTAGACCAGTATACATAGACCATTAATCCTCAGATCAATATTCCTTAGACCAGTATTCTTGTGCCAATATTCCTTAGACCAATATTCTCTAGACCAGTATTTTTAGACCAATGTTCCTTAAATCAATATTCCTTAGACCAGTATTCTTAGACCGATACTTGTTAGACCAATATACCTTACACCAGTATTCTTAGACCAATATTCGTTAGACTAATATTCGTTAGACCAGTATTTTTACACGAATATTTCTTTGACCAATATTCCTTAGACCAGTATTCTTAGACGAATAATCGTTAGATCTATATTTCTTCGACCAGTATTTTTAGACCAATTTTCCTTAAACCAATATTCCTTAGACCAGTATTTTTAGACCAATATTCCTTAGACCAGTATTCTTAGACCGATATTCTTTAGACCAGTATTTTTAGACCAATATTCGTTAGACCAATCTTCCTTCCCATTTTACACAGAAGCGATAATGATACGAGCCTTCCATGAAAATGTTTGTCTAGCATATGTCTAATAGCCCTAAAAAGGCAGATAGGAGCTGTCCATATTTGAGAATAAATCAAGTTTATGGCATTACTAGCCCAATATTATATATATATATATATATATATATATATATATATATTATATATATATATATATATATATATATATATATATGTATAAATAGACTAATGAGCATTGAAGTCAACACTCGGAGGCGATAGGCTGTTTTCATGCTAGGCGCAATCGTCAGGCCTTTTTCATCTAGCATGACTGTCACCACTAATGTTAACTTCTATGTTCACTTTATATATATATATATATATATATATATATATATATATATATATATATATATATATATATACAAAAATTCGTAGTGACCAAAAAGAAAACTCAATACTGAAAAACAAATTCCAATGTACATATTTATGGCAAATTTAAGAACATTGATCTAAAGAATATTTGTCTAAGCAATACTCGTCTAAAGACATTGTCTTTTGGAATACTGATCTAAGGACCATGGGTTTAACATAATATTTTTTTAATCAAATTAACACTTTATCCATGTACAAAATACTCAATTGTATTGATGGTCACTATAATAGAGAATAAAGTTTATGACACTTCTAGCAACATTAATTATTGATGATACATATGGTTCATAAGCATTTATTGGTATGAATTGTTTGTATATTAATAATAAATTCCTTAGACCAAATTTCTTAACCTTGTGTTTATGATTTTTAGCTTTGAAAATATCCTCTCACATTGGACTTGAGTAACTGATGGTGTGCAGATGATTTATAAAGTACTTGTTTCCTTTCATTCCGAAAACACTTGTCTGTGTTTGCTTGATAATTGCATTTATATTTGATATAGGGAGCTCACTACATCAGAAGTCCATTTGACATCGGGAAAAGTGACATCCTGGCCAGTCCGCTACTGGTTGTATTTCTGTTGTGATATATTTGTATAGTAAGCTTAGAGAATGAAGACAGCCAAGGAAGAGGCCTCCAAAGTAGAGCGTATGAGCGTATTATTAAATTATAACAAAAATATGTTATAAAATCACTACAGCAGTGACTTTATAACATATTTTTGTTATAATTTTCGAATAAATAATTATATTTGCTCTATTCTGTATTGAGCAGTTTGTTAAGAATAGTATTTGTTGGATATTAGAATTTATTCCTATACACCAATCCTATATTTAGGTATATATATATATATATATATATATATATATATATATATATATATATATATATATGTGTGTGTGTGTGTGTATATATATATATATATATATATATATATATATATATATATTTAGACACACACACACACACATAATATATATATATAAAAATGTTTTTACATTATGTATATATATATAAATATATATATATAAATATTATATGATGATGGTATATAGAATTTAAAATGGATAAATGTGGCATTCGTGTCATTGTGACCCTTGACTTCAATATTCGGCCATTGCTCTGCTGAAACTAACCTCCCCATCCATAGCGTCTGTAGGGTGGAGTCAACTCAACTTCAGAACAGACCATGCATCGTTGGTTTCAAAATCTCGTTTCCTTTTGATCTGGATTCCCAAAATGTGCCTTGTCGCGGTAGTAAATCGTCACACGACAGTGACGAAATGAGAACAGCTGTGAATGTTCATCTTAAAACAAACAGCCGGGCGTTGGCAGCAAATATTGGGGTAATCCATATAAAAGTCTAATGACATCCACTACCAGTTCGGAAAGGAAATAAAAAGCAGAAGGGAGTACCCATGATTGAACTGGTGATCAGCAGTTTAAAACTGTTTAATGTTTTCTACACTTTGTTCATTTCAATAATGACCTTTTCTTGATGGTGTGATTACTATTAATGCAAAATTATCTCTGTATGATAATTTAGCAGGTAGCGTTCTTTAGATTGACAGATTGCTCTCCACCTGATTGAAAATTCCTAAAATTTAGTCTTTACCCACAAAATATATTACTATGATGTCAAACTATTATTGTTACGATTTGGATGTATCAAAATTTTAAAACCTTTTGGTCAGTTTGATTGAAGAGATAAATACCTATCTGGCTGATATCCCACCATCGCGATCGATTCTTTGTACCTTTTCTGGAAATATTTTTATAGCAATTGCTCTGATGGCCTTTCCTCTATAGTACCTCAACTTTACGAATTTAAGCATAGTATTTGATTGGCGGTTAGAATTCATCACTTGATTTGGCTAGACCAAACTCTCTTCCAGTTCCTTTGCTTTCCAGTCAAGTTTGATCTTCAGAATTTTAAACGCAAACTCAATCATTATCTTGTCTTCTTTTATTGTTCTCTCTTTTTAATGTTTTCTTTTTTCTCATTTTCGCTGGCACTCCGTAACCCCTTGCATCTTAATGGCTTTATTGCCTTGCTTGGGGTGAAATTATTAAAAAAATAACGAAAGGCTTACTACATAGGAAACAATGAACAAAATTGATACAGTTTGGCATTGAGAACCTCTTTCGCTATTTTTTTTTTCATTAGAATTTCACCTCAAAAATTACCGCATTTTCTTGAATATACACGTCATGTTGTGTACACCCTTGCAGATCAGGTGCAAACCTTAACTCTAAACCTTTCAGCTAAGACCTGCCACGCTCGCGTAATGTATTCCTTACGTCTTCCTTTAGTAATAAGTAAGTTCCAGAACTGTTGCTTTGCGGCACAGTATCCCAGAATGATACATTCGGGACCACTACAATTTTAATCTCTTTAAGTCTGAGGTTAACCTTTCCCTTTCTCACATATCAGCCACGCAGCAACCACCTTCCGTAACCGTCAACATTAAGTGGCCTTCATCTATTCTAATGTCAATTCTGGGTTGCTTTATCGAATTTTTTTAAGCATATCACCCCAAGCAAGGTGTGAGTGCCACTAGCAAGCATGGGGTTACGGAAAGTGTGAGAAGGGGTAAAGAGGAAAGGATATAGAAAAAGACGGGGATCAGGATTAAGGCATCAGAAGATGTCGATTGACATTACATTCGAATACTTGAAGATTAGAACTATCAGAGAAGCAAGTAAGAGGAAGAGAGTTCCACTGACGGGAAGTGCGAGATAAAAAGCTGTAGGAGTAGAAGAGACGGTTATATTTAACTGTTTCAACAGTGAAAAGGTAGGACCGAGATGTCAACCTAGTAGCACGCTTAAATTCATGAAGTTTAGGAACCAGTGAACGTAGCTCTTCAGAGCAGTTGACATAAAAATACTTGTAGAAAAGACAGAGGGAAGCCACAGCAAGTCTGTGAGAGGGTGACTGTAGACGAGATGCCAGATTAGGACCTATTACATTGCATGTCCGTGTTTGGATTTTGTCGAGGACCTAGAGATAAACAACGGGGGCGCCAGACCATATATGGCGCCAGTATCAGGTGCGGATACATTCAGCATTCTTATTCTACATGCTTGCTATTTTGAATTCATGAAACTTGGTCTTGACACTTGGAAATTAATTAAACATATTTCATTTAAGTTAATTTTATATTATTCTCTATTAAATTTTTATTCATAAAAGCAAATACACCAATGATAAATCTGAATCACAAATATGAAAAGGAAGTTGAATTTTTGCCATGATTCTTATACTGAAATGGACGTTTTAATTTTACTTGATTTAAACCGTCCAGGGTAAGACGATAAACTAAGTCCGCGCCCTGGGTAAGACGATAAACTATATCCGCGCCCTGGGTAAGACGATAAACTACATCTGCGTTTAGGGTAAGATGATAAACTACATCCGCGTCCTGGGTAAGACGATAAACTACGTCCAACAGCAAGGAGGTTTTGAGAAGCATAGAACCACCTCTTAATTGCTAGCGTTCCCAGGTCTACCCTGACCCGGGTTGGTAGCTCTTGTCAGGGTCCCAGCAAATAGTTAACCCCCAAACTTGGGTCAAAATACTATGGGAGTGTAAAAATAGGTTATAATGCCAGAAATACTTTGTAAAAAATTATTACCAGCAATAAATTTTGAAGGAAAAAATGTTACCCGGAATACATTTTTGGAAAAAAAATATTACCAGCAATTCATTTTAAAAAAAAAAAAAAAAAAAAAAAAAAAAAAAAAACAGTAGCAGCAATACATTTTTGGAAAAAAAAATGTTACCAACAATAAAAATTTTTGTCGGCATTAAATAACCCATTGAGGTTGATATACCGTAAAACAAAACAAACAAACTTGATTTAAAGAAATAATTTATTAATCCTGTTTTTCCTGGAATTTTTTGTTACAAATATTACAAACACTCTCTCAACGTTTTTTTTTTTTTTTTTGTCCGGTCAGACTCAATTTAGTCTCCCATTGAAAGATGACGCGATGAGAAGACAGTTTAGCAAACTTAAATATAAGTCTTCTAATATTAACCCAATTGCACTTAAAAGCGTGACTACGGTATCATTTTATCTTCAACATTGAGTAAGAAGATATAATATATACAGATCATGAAAGGGTAAAATTTTGATGACCAGAGCCTGGCAGCTGATTTCTCTTCTCATCTAAATTTCACAGCTCAGTGGAGAAAAAAACAAAACAAAGCTAGCAAAGTTTCATCCTCACCAAGAAGACTCTAAATTTGATGAACGTTTGTATTTTTGTAGTGATTTTTATGACATATTTATGTTATAATATTCGAATATATATATATATATATATATATATATATATATATATATATATATATATATATATAATTTTATAATTTTAGAATAAATTATATTTGCTCTACTCTGTATTGAGCACTCTTTTAAGAATAGTATTTTTTGATTATTGGAATTTACACTGCATACATCGATCCTATACTTGGGTACACACACACACACACACACACACACAACACACACACACACATATATATATATATATATGCGTGGTACTTATTGGAAAGTGCTCAATATCAGTAATAGAGTTAAAATATTCAGTTGTATGTATATGAGTTTGTGACCCTGTGTTTCACGCTTTTGTGATCATCAGACAATTTAATTTATTTTTGGAAAATTGAATCTATTTATGTTTTTTGAGTTTGATTATGTTTGGTGGGGGAAATTCTCCTCTGTTTCCTCTTTGGGATTCCACTCTTACACACACAGACACACACGCACACAGGTGTACATATTATAGTTCTCACAAACACAGACATATAAACAATTAGAGATTAGGCGAAGATACATATCCATTCGTTCGAGCATGCATACATACATACGCAATTGTAATCTTAACAATAAAAAAGTCTAAACCCCAGTGTACCATAAGGAAGAACGATATTTATTTTGCTATGTACAGAAATGTGGCACAAGGCCAAAAATGGGGAATGGGGAAAAGGATGGTCTTCTGTCTTACCTTTAAACTTAGCCAGCCGCAAACACTGACCCAAACATACAAGCAATATTACCAACACCAAAGCAACGCATTCTTATTTACCTTTCTTACCTCATCCACCATAATACCACATTGTCTCTATAAAAATTCTAACTAGTCCCCATATGTACAATTCATTGTCTGTAGGGCGAGGTGAATCAAACAATAATTAAAATCCACCCCCAAAAAATATGGAACGTTTCACCAATTCGCATGTCATACTTGCGCATGGGCGATGCTAATCTTCTCAGTATCGTTCCAGTTTTAGTATATGCACTGCCGAAGAGTTCATCCGAACAATTACCCTGAAAGTATTTACAGAAATAACACAATGCAATCTTATGACGGTGGGAAAGTAACTGAAGCCGAGACGCCAAGACCGATAATATTGCTGATTCTTCTTTGGATTTTATCACGGGGCTCTAGATAAATAGCAGGGGTACCAGACCATTTGTGGCAGCAATATTCTAAGCGTAGATATGACAGATTCTTGAGAGAAAAATTTTCTCGCACGACACAGTGAACCATTGTGAAACAAGCAGCTGAACTAGTAATGGATTCAGTATAGTTATCTCGAAACTATTATAGTCTTTCCACTTCATGTCAGCCCGAGAAAGCACAACGAGTTAGTTTCCTGGAGGATAGCATCAGCCATGCTAATGAAAGGCATAGAGTGATCCCTCAGATGATTAATAGAGAGAAGTTTAGTTTTGTGGAGGTGAAAGAAATACAGCAAACACATACAAAGAGACCGTCGAATAAACGGTTAGTAGTGTGAATAAATACTGTCGAATATCTGAAACGCGGAACTTCTTTTTCAATTTTGTAATTCAGTTACCTACTCTTAGTCTGATATATATATATATATATATATATATATATATATATATAGATAGATAGATAGATAGAGAGAGAGAGAGAGAAGTGTGAATATATACTAAATATATGCGCGCGATAGCGTGCATACGCAGATAAGCAAATAAATATTTATTTAATTTAATTTATGGTGCAAACAAAACGATGCGCAATGTAGTTAGATAATTGAAGTTTATATTAACTTTGAGCTTTGAATCTGCGTACCATTTGGCGTTCCTCCCAAGAGTATTTAAAAAAACAACTGTTTTAAGTGGTTCTTAATATTTCTGCCTGACGAGTTGGGAAACCATGAAAATTTAAGTTCCACTACAAACGTAGTATATATATATATTAATATTTATATATATATATATATATATATATATATATATATATATATATATATATATATGTGTGTGTGTGTGTGTGTGTGTGTGTGTGTGTGTGTGTGTGTTTAGTTGAATATGACAGACAATGAAAATGGCTGAAGAAATGGCGAAAGCGCTTGGGACAAGAGTCACTACGGATAATTTTTACGCTCCCTTAGACCACCAAACGGAAAAATGTAAGAATATTAAGAAAGCTAAATAAAAAATTCATCAAATTTTCCTTGTCCGTCATATTCAACGAAACATGTTTGAAAGAAATTTTGCTGTCAAAATATATTTTAGAGACAAATATATATATATATATATATATATATATATATATTTGTGCATGTGTGTGTGTGAGTCTACATATGCAATTGGCATTTCTCAATGTTTATTATGGCACTAACAGCGTCTACTGTTACTACTTTGCTAGGTAGAGTAATCATGGGTGAGTGGTTTACTTCTATATCAGACATGATGGTGTACATGATTGTGTAGATTTTTATAGACATATGTGTCGATAGGAGAGTACGCAGTGGGTATGACTGTCACAAGAGCTTTGATTGATAGACCGTCGTGTATTGGCGGAAAAAGGGACAGGCCGGTTTTCATTTACTTTCTGTTTGTTCTTCCATAACCCCTGAATTTCAAACCCCATTCCTTTTTTGACCCGCCGGCCGGCCGGCCGACCGACCGGAAACCTGCCCGCCCCCAATTTCAATTCTTGGCGGAACATAAAAAGAACAACAGGAGGAAGCGACCGGCTTCGATCATCGATACAGTTCAACTCAAGAACAGAGGCAGAGACGTCGTCAGTACCACCAGCAGCAGCAGCAGCAGCAGAAGAAGAAGAAGATGATGATGATGATGATGATGCAGGTGGGTGCTTGACGCTTCCATCTGTACTGAAAATCGTATCAATGGCGGGCCGGTCACGTGACCCGGCTTTAGTCAGCCACGTGACATTTCCCACACAGCAGCGGCATCGGTAATGCAATACAGAAGATGAATTTCAAATGGTTGACTTGAAACAGCGAACCACATGTCCGATCTATTGATCTATGTTTATCTCCCGATGCACCCTTTTTTTTTAATGACTATATATCTATTCAACCCAGTCTGTTCCAGTCATCTATATTTATATCAGTCTTTCTGTTTATATATATTATATATATATATATATATATATATATATATATATATATATATATATATATATATCAGTAGATTCTTTCTATCTATCTATCTATCTATCTGTTACATTCTGTTCGTATCTATCCACACACATACACGCGCATATATATATATATATATATATATATATATATATATATAACTTAAAATGATCTATCTATCTATCTATCTCAGTTATCAGTTCCTATCTGTCTCAAAAATGTATTCATATGCATAATTCTGTCTGTATGAAGAATTTCTTCATATCTTTTAAATCATTTCACCCCATACAAGGTAATATTTCCGCTACGTCGCAAGAAGCTACTGGGTGTGAATTTAGGAGAAGGAACCGGAAACTCAACCCTAAACACGAAAGAAGGGATAAGCATCTATCTATCTATCTATCTATCTATCTATCTATCTCATTAACTCTAACTTTCTATCTGTAACTGCGGGAATAGAAGCTTTTTTTTGATAGAGCATTCACTTCCCCATACCACCAACCATCATACCGTGTCAGTAACGAGATAACTAGTGATGGGACAGAGCACAGGGTGAAGTGTCTTGATATAGTGGTTAACGAGCCAATATATCATTCCTTTAGTATTTTACAGTACTTTTGATCTTGACAGAGTACTATACACTTGTATCGGATCAAGCTAAGCTTAGTCAATACATTCGATTTCAGTGATAATTATTATTATCTTTTATGCTCTCTCGAAACAAAACGCAGCGGTAACTTAACGCAAAAAAAAGTAGAATCGACGTAGCGTGTTCAAATTCTGATCGTCTGCTTCATTTATTTTGCACTAATGCCCTTGGAAAAAGACAGGAATTCTTCCAGCTATGGATAAGATATCTGGGTAGA
Organism: Acanthosepion pharaonis; assembly: GCA_903632075.3. Taxonomy (NCBI): domain Eukaryota; kingdom Metazoa; phylum Mollusca; class Cephalopoda; order Sepiida; family Sepiidae; genus Acanthosepion; species Acanthosepion pharaonis. The sequence continues at coordinate 603,180 of CAHIKZ030002022.1, forward strand.
CTAACTTTGAGTGGCGGCCAAAAAAAAAAAAAAAAAAAAAAAAATCTGAATTCAAACCCTTCTAAATATTTGAGCAGATTGGTATCTTTAGTGTTGGTAGGGCAACCAGTCTAGGAGAAGGAAAAAAGTTTGAATTAAAAACCAGCCTGAAAAAGGTGGAATCTGTTAGGTTATCTTGCCCTAGACATACCAACCGCTGCTAAGGTTGCAGTATATATGTTGCTTCAGCGGCCTTAATGGGGTAAGAGGTTCGGGATTGTGGTTTTCTAAAAACAAAACAAACAAACGCTTTGTTCGGAAAACGAAGGTTCAAACATGTCTTCGTTCGGAAATCTTTACATCATGTACAAAATATAAGTCATTAAAAACATACAGAGAACCAAATATTCAGTCATCACACACACAGACACAAAGACGAATACATACATACATACATATATATATATATATATATATATATACATATATATATGAGTGTGTGTGTGTGTGTGTGTGTGTGAGTGAGTTTGTGTTGGTGCAATAGGTTTCTCTTCACTTAAAAGTTATTTTGCTATGAACGTTTACTCGGCCGCCCCGCCCTTTTTACCAACAAGCTTCTCCTCGGCATCGTCCCGCCGCCGCCGCCGCTTCCTCCGCCTCCGCCGCCGCCGCCGCCCATCACCCACCTCGCTCACAGATCACGCGCTCGACGCGCATGCGCGTAGAGGCGAGCACGCACGCGCACATTCAAAGACGCGTTCTTGCACATTCATAAAGCTTACATTAAATATATTGCCTCACAAACACATCTATCAAGGTCACGCAAAAAAACACACATCTATTTATCTGCAGATATCAACACACACATCTAAACACACACATCTAAACACACACATCTAAACAATTGTATATTTAGTCACACGCGCACACTACTCACACACACACACCACTCTCCATCATTGTCTGTCTATATTTTTTATATATATATATATATATATATATATATATATATATATATATATATATATATATATATATATATATATATATATATATATATATAAAAAAACAAATATGTATATATATATTTATATAACTCATATATATGTATGAGGTGAAAATCACTCTCTCTTTCTTTTGTCTCTTTCTCTCTTCATATATATATATATATATATATATATAAATTAAGAGAAAGAAAGAGAGAGAGAGAGAGAGAGAAAGGGAGACTGACAGACAGAGAGTGTGGTTCGTATCGTTAGGATCGAACTCATTGTTAATTCGTAATAGCCTATTAAGGAATAAATACACACGCACACACACACACACACACACATATATATATATATCATTTACCTTGATAAAGGCGGTGAGGGAACGACACGCGTTGGTGGAGAAAAAGCTTCATTTGGTTTATATATATATATATATATATATATATATATATATATATACACACAGTTATGTTTGTCGGATCTCATTATAAACGTGGCATGCAAAAAAATGTAATATATATATATATATATATATATATGTGTGTGTGTGTCTGTGTGTGTGGATAGATGTAAAATTATTTTCAACATTTTCATAATAAATATAATAAATTTATTTTCATAAAACAGAAGGGTTAAGAAAAGACAAGAATAGGAAGATTGCGTGCGCCAGATTTCCTAGAGACATCGCTTTGTCTGACCTGAAAATCAGTATTTTAAAATAAAGGCTTTCTGATATTTGCCCCGTAACGTTTAGTAAGACATAATAAGGAGAAGTTGTAATAAAGTGAGGATCCACCCCCAACGCCGGTGCTTTCCAAGTGTGCGCAACTTCATACCCAAAAAATAGGTCTTGCAAAGACTAGCTTTAACTGGGCACGAACCCTGATCTCTAGCACCTATACGTGTAAAAATTCAGATATAACCAAAGATATGTCTGCAGAAAGAAAAAAATATATCTGCAAAAAATTTTCCTTATGTCTTCATATATATATATATATATATATATATATATATATATATATATATATATATATATATATATTGGTACATACGGACAAACAAGTAATCACTACAAAGATGTATATTTGTTTCGATGCTTAAAGGTAACCATCTCATCAGGTGGTGAACAAAGATGGTAACCATCTTTGTTCACTCCATGATGAGATGGTAACCATCTTTGTTCATCCCCATGATGAGATGGTTACCATCTTTGGTTACCACCTGATAAGATGGTTACCTTTAAGCATCGAAACAAATATGCATCTTTGTAGTGATTACTTGTTTGTTCGTATGTAACAAGCTATTATAAATAACTATTGGTCTACTTTTGGTATTGAGCCCTCTTTTAAATTAAAGCTATGAACGTTTGAATTTATATTCTTTTCGTTCTCATAACATTTGAATATATAGATATACATACACACACGCACACACACACACACACACACATATATATATATAAATATATATATATATATATATATATTATTTATTTAACATTAATGTTCTTTAAAAAATCATGAAACAATTTACATTTGCATTCAGTCAAAAAGTCGTATGTGCGTGTGTATGTGTGTGTGTGAGTGAGTCTGTGTTGGTGAAATAGGTTTCTCTTCACTTAAAAGTTATTTTGCTATGAACGTTTTCTCGGCAGCCCCGCCCTTTTTTATATATATATATATATATATATATATATATATATATATACATTTTTTAGTTGGATTGATGTAAGTTTGTGACCTTGGGTTTCCCGCATTTACAATGGTCAGACAAACGCAAAACCGTAAAACCCAGTGTCACAAACTCATATCAATCCAACCAAATATGTTAGGTCTATTTCTGACACTGAGCGCTCATATAATATATAAATAATAATATATATAATATATTACACATATATATATACATTTATATTTATATACACACACTTTTCTTATATATATATATATATATATATATATATCCCACCATGTACAGGTTTTAGTTTAGGCTCTTTGTCCCCTTCATTTTATGTCTTCGGGAAAGGCATGATTTTTTTTCTAGGATCAACAATAGAATATCTCCAGAAAAAAATGTCCCTTTTTCGCTTTTTACAGTAATTGTGAGAAATCTTGATTGGTTGAGTGACCACTTCGCTTCGCCTCCATAACTATCGCCCGGCAGTTATAAACCTTAACACATGTCACATCTTTTATCAAACTTGCCCGCCGAATATCCATATAAATAGTTCCGTTCATATTCCTCATCTATCAACCTTCGTTCAGAATATTGGCTTATTTTAGTTCGACATCAGTGAATGGAACATGGGAGAAAAAACGATCCAGAGCGGCTAAATTTCTTTGGTGTGGAAAGGTGACCCGACTAAAAAACTCAGCTTTCAATTTTACCTTTTAACTGAGATTGAATACCAACCGCTGGCGACCTTTTCATTTTGTTTCTTTGTTTGTTTATTTGTTAGTTTCTTTCTTTTTTTCTTTCTTTCTTTCTTGTAATAACAATGTTTGTGTTTAATCAAAAACCAAAAGAAAAAACGCTGTCGATCAAGGTATTTCTGCTTTTAAATGTAAGCAGTCTTCATAGTTCCATAACAAGAGATAGAACGAATGTACTAAAAAGGAAAACTAATTGTTTACATATGTGTCCCTACTCTGAGTTTCGGTGTAAGAATCGATAAGAGAACATTGAATTTTATTTGTTAACATTTATCTATTTTCAGACGGGTCATACACATATCTATCTATCTATCTATCTATCTATCTATCTATCTATCTATCTATCTATCTATCTACATGTTTTTTCGAATGTTCATATCTATCTATCTCTCTATCTATCTAGCTAGCTATCTATTTTTTCGAATGTTCATATCTATATATCTAACTATCTATCTATCTATCTATCTATCTATCTATCTATCTATTTTTTCGAATGTTCATATCTATCTATCTATCTATCTATCTATCTATCTATCTATCTATTTTTTCGAATGTTCATATCTATCTATCTATCTATCTATCTATCTATCTATCTATCTATCTATCTTACACCTGTTTTCAATAGTTTAGCTATCCTCTTAGTATTCTAACGCAGACATATGCTTGAAGATACACATCACTCTATTTCCCCTTCTCTTCACACACACACACACACACACACACACACACACATATATATATATATATATATAAACATGTGAAAATAGAAATATATATACACTATCATATATATATCATATATAGTATCATACATATTTACATATATATATATATATATATATATATATATATATATATATTTTTTTTAATAATTTCCGCGTAAGTACAGCAATACAGCCACTTACATGCAGGTGATAA
>CAHIKZ030002022.1:617500-632500 GCA_903632075.3 Acanthosepion pharaonis
TATGGAACTGTCAGGCTTTTTTTAGTGGTTGTCTGTAGGCATGCTAAATCATAAAGAATTAATGAATAATAGATAGTATGAATAAGCATTTTTTTTTTTCTGCGATATAAAACTGATACACGACTTTTATGATATAGGAATCTGATTTGAGACCAAATTCTCTCCTACTTAAATATCCGATGTTCACAATACGCCAAAATGCATTCGCAGGTATTGTTTTTTTTTGCTATGCAGAATTTAGATCGAATTTGTTTTTTCGGTGCTGGAGTTGGAGTTGAAATTGTGGATTAACGGAGTGAAAGAAAAAATTGCTGAAGGAAGGAAAATGTTCTTGAAATAAATAAAATCAAAAAAATATCGAAAAGTCAAATCGATTGAAACAAGAATTAATTTTCTATCAACTCATGCTCTGTTTTGAATAAAGCGAATTCCAAACACCATTTAAAAGTGTTGGAAGTTGTACGTATTAAATTACAGCAACTTTCTTTATGTAAGAAGAAAGAGAATTTTCTTCGGTCAATTCATTTATTTGGAGGATTCAGATTTTACACACACGCTGGAGTATTTACATTATTTGAATTTACGTACATTTTAATCATTAATTTACATGTTTTAGATGCGCTCTAAATCTTCCGCCATATTACTTATCTATTCATACCAATTTTGATACAATAATTTTGCTAGTGTTGGTCCCTGAAGAAATAAAACCGAAATGCGCAAACTTCAAAAAAATGAACGCGAAACAAACAGATTTAAAACAACATATATATATATATTCTTCTCCCTCCAGTTATGGATAAATAGCAGGACAGACTGGGTTCTTTAGCCTTCGAAAATGGCAACTGATCTAGGAGAAGGACAACTCTGAATTCAAAACCTGCGGAGGGTCATTTGGGAACCTTGTGGTACGTAGTGCACCAGGTCTCTGTATTCGACCTTTCAAAAAAGTGTGGATGGTCCTGCACGAAACCTTCACCACTATAATCAAATTCATGTGCCGGTGTCGGGCTGTCGGTTTCTAGAAAATCAACCCTCATACGTCGAATTATAAATATATATATATATATATATATATATATATATATATATATATATATATATATATATATATATATATATATTATATATATATATATATATATATATATATATATATATATATATAAAATATAATTTTATAGTAGGTATTTTGTTGTATAACAGGTTGGAAAAGAAATGAGAGCCGAGATCAAATTCAGTGGAATCATTACATTGAACACAGAAAGGTATGAAATTTGAATATTTTTGAGATCCAGCTATGGGTAAATAATAGAACAGAATGGGTTCTATAGACTTGGATGGCAACTGGTCTAGGAGGAGGACAACTCTGAATTCAAAACCTCCAGAGGGTCGTTTGCTTGGTGAATTTGTGGCGTAGTGAACCAGGTCTCTCTATTCGGTCCTTTAAAAAATGTGGATGGTGCTGCACAAAACCTTCCCCATCATAATCAAATCTCATGTGCTGGTGTCGGGCTGTCGGTTCATAGGGACTGATCTGCTTGACCCTCATAAGTCGAACATATGTATCACCGCAAATTGGACCTCGAACTGCTGCTAGCCACGATGAACGGTTGTCCCTTCGAGAGGGCACCGTCCCTTGAGAGACTATTGGGCATCAAACTACCCCCTGACCTCAAGTAGAACGATCCATCGCTAAAGGCGCAGATAGAATGATTGTTTCCCTGTACATTTTCAGTAAGTACCTGATTCCTCATGCCTTTACAAGAGCCAGATCAGGCCGAAAATGGAGTAGTGTTGCCCCTCACTTTACAGTCTCGATAGAATAAAAAACCGTCTACGAGTCCTTGTGGGTGGCGAATTATTTTCCATCTCTCTCTCACAGGTGGGATGTGGTAAGCCGCAATTATACCAACTAAAGAATGGACGAACTACATTCCATAGTTTTGCCTGACAAAACAATCACTGTAAAAGGATTGCAGCCTCAAAAAACGAATATTAGGAAACCATCCCCGTTTCCTCAGTATTCCATCTTCAAGTGAGGCAAAAATTACAGGTGGACTGTAGCTTCTTCCTGCGAACCTATACTTTTTGGGAACCGCCTGTAAAGGGGATATTTCCTTGATGGCTGCAATTTTGTTATTTATAAAGTCTAAGATGAAACGCTATCTTCCATTCATATCTGGATAAACTCATTAACGGAAACCTGATGACCTCCAGTAGAAATAAAATTGTGTAGGTGAATTATTTATGAAAATATATATATATATATATATATATATATATATATATATATATATATGAATACATATGCATGTATATATATATATATATATATATATATATATATATATATATATATGACCAATATATATATATATATATATATATATATATGTATATTGTGGTCATCTACATATATAAATGTATGTATATATATATATATATATAAATAATTATATATATATATGAATGTATGCATGTATATATATATATATATATATGTATGTATGCATGTGTATATATATATATGTATTTATATATATATATATATATATATATATATATATATATATATATTACTAGTGATGATATTGATGGTGGTGGAATGATAATATAATTTTTATGATGGGAATGAATAATAATAACAAAAATAATAAAAAATAATAATTATATAATAATTTATATAATATTTATAATTATATAATAATTGGTATATTTATCTAATTATATAATAATATATAATAATTATCTAAATAATAATAATAATACTACTAATAAATACTAATAATTATATAATAATTATATAATTATATATTTAAACTATTTATAATTATGTAATAATTTATATTATTATATAATTATATAAATAATAATAATAAATGAATAATTTATATTAATAACTAAATAAATCATAAATTTACAATTAAAAATTCAAAATTGCAGTATTAATAAATAATTAAAAAAATAAGGTGAGGGGAGATGGTAATGATGGGAGTCGTAATGGATAATACAGAAAATAATTGTGGTCGTAACTGGGTTATGGGTATTTATGTTGGTGGGGGTGGTAATAGATAATGGCAATAATAAGAGCTTGGATACCCTGTGGCACGTAGTGCACCAAGTCTCTGTATTCGGCCCTTCAAAAAGTGTGGATGTTTCTGCACAAAACCTTCACCACTATAATCAACTCTTATGTGCTGGTGTCGGGCTGTCAGTTTTCTAGGAACTGATCTGCTTGACTTTCATACGTCGAATTTAACGGGAGAATCGAGTATATGTATATATAATTTATTCGGAAATTATAACATATTATGTTAGGAAATCACTACAAAAATAGCCATTTTGTTCCAACACTTCTGGTGTCTTATCAAATGATGGTCTTGAATGTATAATAAAAAGTTTTAGAAGTTTCAAACAGAGAAATTCCAAATTATCTCATGAGTATAGACCATTTCAACTGACATCAATGCTTTAGCTTTATTCAACTAAAATGGTGAGCTGTATTCAGTGTCGGAACTAGAGATTTAAAATTTAATATTTAAAAAATGACAGCAGTTGAAAAATTGATACAGGGTCAACCCATAGCATATACAACACGAAGGTGATAAGGGAGTGTGGATGTTTTCTGGCTTAAATAGAAAGAAGCTACACAAATTCAACCCAGATATTAACCTTAACACCCCAAGTTGGGGTTATAAGAAAGATGAAAAGTAATTAACAGAAGGCCGGTAAAAAGTTTTAAAACGAAATTATTAATTATATAACAAAAAAAAAAAAAATCTGTAAGCACTCAAAATTACCAAAATAATCATAAAAATAAGATATAAGATAACAATAAAAAGTTTTTAGTTTACATTAAGAAAAAATATTTAAGAAATTGATTTCTTTTTGTGGATAAGTTTTAATATTTTCTATTATTAGGTTTCACTTTGATTGTATACCACCTGATTTATTACCACTACTATATATATATATATATATATATATATATATATATATCTACTACAAATGTTATATTTCGCAGATACACGTGTTTGAGTTAACATCTCTGCTTTTTAAGCAGTGTAACATCTAGCGTTTAAAGTAATAAAAAAAGAAAGTCGGATCATAAAAAAAAATCTTTAGAAACGTATATACAGATAGATAGATGGATAAATAAATAAACGTATATATATATATATATATATATATATATATATATATATATATATATATATATATATGTGTGTGTGTGTGTGTGTGTGTGTATAATATAATAATTTTATATAATTTGCACCGTCCTGGGTAAAAAGATAAACTAAATCCGGCAGCAAGATAACTAATCGGGAGGTGTTGACGAGCGTGGAACCACCTCTTAATTGCTGTTGTTCCCAGGCCCACAATGATTCGGGGTGGTAGCACCAGTTAGGGTCCCAGCAATGGGCAAATAGTTAACCCCCAAACTGGAGTCAAAACACTATGATTGCATAGATTGTTTTATAGTAAAAATACCAGCAATAACTTCTTGAAGAAAAAAAAAATTACCAGTAATACATTTGAATCCCCTCTTTACAAAAATACGTCAATGAAATCTGATCTACAAAATGATTTCTTACAAAGAGTATATATTTTTCTTTCTTACGAACTTATCCTAAAAATCTTGTTGGCATTCAATAACCCATTGAGGTGTTGACATGCCGTAAAAAAAATAAACCGAACCAATCAATAAAACTTGATGTACAAACTGATTTATTACAGATGCATGTTCTATTCATACAAACCTATCGTAAAACATTTTGTCGGTATTAAATAACCCATTGAGCTGTTGACATGCCGTAAAAAATAAACCTAAACCTATAATTTGCAATGATTATTTCTTTCATTTGATATATTATGATTCTTATATTTATGTATTTGTATTTATATATGTATTGTTTATGTCTTTCAACATTTTCCATAGTTATCAAGTTTTCGGTGATAATATTTATTTTTGTACAACTAACCGGAAAATTGTTTGTCTTATTTTTACTTTCTGTTTTTGTCAACCCAAAATTATATTTGTCTTTTTCATTCATTTCGTTCATTTCTATCAATTGAGAGTTTAAATATTAGTAATTTTAAAATGGTAGTATAACTTATTTTTATTATGTGTTATAAATGGATTTCGTCACACAGGGAAGGCTCTTCATCTTGGAGAAGGAAAAAACTCAAAAAAAAAAAAAAAAAAAATCATTTGAACAATTTTTAGAAAGCTTTTATATTTATCCAATTCATTTTTTTTTCATTATTATGAATTTTATAATTATAATCTTTGTATTTTGTATTTATCCAATTCATTTTTTTATATTATGATAAAGATAAAATATGTGATTCCGACAATAATCAGCATTCACTATTTAGGATCGAATTTTCTTTTTTATATACCGTGTCCCTTTAGGACGTGGGTGATCATGACTCTCTGTAGCTTCCTCTAATGTTGTAGCATTAAGCAACGCTTGATTCATTACCACTCCTCTTTATCGCCACTCAACCATCCATTCACAAAGATAGGTTACTCACTGTCTCTCTCTCTCTTTTTTTCCCCAACATGTTCCGTGAGTGTTAAATTTTCCGAGCCTTTTCCTCATAACGTTTTCTAAAAATTTCAAATATCTCTGTCTGATTTTGAGAATAATTTTACTTTATTTCCCATTTTCTTTCAAAATTCGTCATTGTTCACGTTTTCTGTCCATGGTAAACTCAGCATCCTTCTGTAGAACCATATCTCTGTCGTTTCGTGTTTCTTCTTCATCTATAAGGAAATTGTCACTCATTCGCTGCTATATAAAGGGTGTTCCAAGAATTTGAAGCGATTTTAAATGTGAATTAAGTTTAAACGTTTCATGATTTTTTTCTTTTTCTTTCAGATTTAACAATTTAAGTCTTTGGCAATTTTAACCATGGAAAGATTAACACGCAACGTGTTAAAGTTATCGTAGCCTATTAGGAAAATGGACGTTCAAACAGAAATGCAACTTGATGCCTTTAGATTTCTTTCTTTGGGGTCATCTCAAAAGTAAAGACTATGCCAACAAGCCAACGCACTTCAACAGCTGAAGGATGACATAATAATGCATATTGGTGAGATCGAGGTGCAGCTATGCAGAGATGTCATCCCAAATCTTGACCATCGAGTGGAGGTGTGCCGTCGAAGCCTTTATTATTATTTTTCACACACAATTGCCATAACTTAAATAACGAGTCAATAGAGAAATAAATAAATTTTCACCAATAACACTGATTTATTTACTGATGATTTTGATCCGTCTTAATGAAACACCCTTATATATAATCCGTCTTAATGAAACACCCTTTAGTAGGATTGATATTATAACACTTACAGCACTATTTTTTTTATTTCAGTCCCTGTCTACTTTCCGTGCATTTACTGAATTTATTTTCTATCCGTACGTAGGCAGTTTGATTCCAGCATAGGTCCTGGAATATTCTAATAACTTTCCCAAATAAATCAAGCTTACCGAGCAGTTCGAACAGTTCTTTATAGCGTACCTTATGAAACGCCTCTCGTTGGTCACATTTTAAGTCTATGGTATTCTCAGCGTTACTCTGCAGAACCAAACGGTTTCGTGCCTCTTCTTCGTTTGTAAGAAAAACTGCTCAGCATTCACTGAAATGGAGGGGGGACTGATATGATTACTGGTTCTGCAACCTTTTCTTTCTCTGCCACCGTACAGACGAATAAAATCCGATATTAAATGTACAAATAAAAAAAATGGGATATTGTAAAATCTTTGGTTTTACATCTCTTGGAAATATATATGATTGTAAAATTCAGTGTGATTTTTAATTATATTTTATCACTATACTTTGTTCAATTTCTTCCGTCTCTTTTAAAAATCAAAGAACGAACATTAATTACTTGTTATCTTTTAAATTTTCAGTTTTTATCAAATTTCAGTTTCCGATTAGAAAAATTCCTTACAGATTTTTTTTATTCCTTACTCTCTTTGAAAGTATTTAATTCTTTAGTTTGTCTTGAGAATTTAATTCCGATATTTATTCTTCAAAAGCCTTAAATTTCGTTATGCAAACATGAAGTAAAATCAAAAAAACAAAAACGAAAATTCAGCTTGATTTATTTTATTAACAGATGTCTCGACACTTAAAAGGTTAAAAACAATGTTCTATGAGTCGTCTTTTCTGAATTTAAATACAGTGACTACAGGTGTTGATTTAAATCCTGGTAAACTTGGATTCAATCCCTAGATAATTTAGCGAACTCATGCATGTGTATGCCTTAATCCATTGGCACCACATTTACTGTAGGCACAACAGCAGGTGTGTGTCTAGGGTAAGATAGACGTTGATTTTGAATTCAGAATTTTCCTTCTTCTAGACTGATTGCCGCCTCAAATCAATAGAGCGCAGTTTGTCTTGTAGGATGAAGACGGATGCATCGATTTTTAAAGACATTAGTGCGAAATGAACGCAATAGAATCGGGCGGAAATTGAACTCAAAACGCCTAATCCACCTTTCGCGTTATTACACCAGCCGCGCCTATAAACCATGCATTCAGTAATACAAAGTTTCGAATAAAGCGATGTCTATTGGCTTATTATTTATTTATTGCGATTAAGCCATTTATTTTAGACGTGATGGATTCTTTTAAAGGAATTAAGCAGAAGATAGGAAAAGATTTTCTCACTTGATAACGAAGGTTCAGGAAAGTTAGAATAAGTTATATATTCCACTGGTCCCAGTTCAAACGATTGCCCACCATAAGGTAGGAAAATCAGAACTGCGAAAAGTTCGGTCTGTAATTTTTAAAAAATGACATGAAAAAACCGGTTTAAATAGTTCCTGTTGACAGAAACGGTCAAGTCTTTAAGATATTTAGAACTTAAAGGTGTAATTTACAAAATTCCCAATAAAAACTCTAATAATAATAATAATAACTTACCTGGCACATACCGAGTAGGGATTATCATCTCTCAGTTGCGGGCAGAGTGCGGCTCAGTTGCATCTCTGTCTTCGGACAGAGTGCGGCTCAGTTGCGTCTCTGTCCGCGGAAAGAGACGCAGCTGAGAAAAACAAAATACTGAGAGGTGCCCGGTCCCGGAGAACAGTAGCCCGAGGCTGTACCCACCTCATTGCACTAAAAAAGGTGAGTCTGTAGTCACATCGATGCCAGCGCAACCTACGGCTGCGGGGGCTGAGTAATTTTTGATCCTAGCCCGGGCGTACGCGTTCGGGATCCTCGCATTAAACTCGACCTTGTATCACATCATGTCCCAGTGGGTAGGAAGGGTAAAAACACTATATAAGAAGAACAAAGCAAAACAATATCAGAAATGAACAATGCAAGACAAGGCAAAGCAACTATAAAACAATAGCAAAATAAAGTAATTATAGGATAGTAAAAAATAAACGGGTGTCCATACGCAAACTGGATACAGTCACGTGGATATACACTTTCATCTTCAAGGGAAGAGAAGAAAGAAGACCAGGAACAATCACAGCATGTTAAGCAACATCGTACCTGGTCTGTACCTAGATGGGTAACTGCTTAGAAATACCAAGTGCTGTAAGCATTGATGTGCGGGTGGTGTAATGTTTAATAGCTCGGAATTGTTAATCAGAGAGCCGTGTTCCAATTCCAGTTCTGTTCGTTATATTCACTTACGCGAAAATATCTTATATATGGGTTAATTAGTAAGGCGTGTATCACTAAACTATTATTAAATCCCCCAAAATTCTTACAATCTAAAAATATTTTCTGCCTTTAAATAACCTGCAAAGTGTTGATAAGCTGTAAAAAACGAATCAATCCATCAATGAAATACGGATTAGCTATACATTAGCTTTTAGATGTATTTATATTCTCTAGAATATAATATGTATAGAATCTACCGTGACCACAAAGTGAGTGATCAGTTTATATATTGATTGTAATATAGAATTGATCACCCACTTTATATCACCATTATAATTTCTTGTTTTCTTATCCAATTCTGATTTGGGATGAATCTACCGCTTCTCCCCCAACTATGGGTTAATTAGTAAGACTTGTATCACTAAACCATTATTATTTCCAAAAGAAATTCTTACATTGTACAAAATGTTTACTGGCTTTAAATAACCTGCAAAGTGTTGATAAGCCATAGAAAGCGAATCAATCAGATATTAATTATTTATACAGACATATCTTTTACATTTATTTATATTGTCTGGAATGTAAATGTATAATCCATAAAAAATGAATGAATCGATTAATGAAATACTGATTTGCGACACAGGCATGTCTTTTAGATTTATTTTTATTCACTGGAATAGAAATGTATAAAAAAAATAATGTGGCCACAAAGTGAGTGATCAGTTTATATATATATTTTAATTTAGAATTGATCCCTCAATTTGTGCCCACACTATAATTTCTTGTTTGTTTATCAAATTCTGATTAGGCATGAATCCACCACTTCTTCCTGCAGCTATGGGTTAAGTATTATCTAAAAAAAAAATCTTACAATCTAAAAACGTTTTCTGGCTTAAAATAACCTGTAAAGGGTGGATAAGCTGTAGAAAACGAATTAATCAATCAAAAAACAGCATGCATCTGTAGGATTTGTTTATAAATTTGGAGGGGTGGGTAGCAGCCATTTCTAGGATTGAATCCGCCCCTACAGTCGAATGAATGAGTGCACTTATTAAACTCCCCCTTATCCCCCCTTTATGGTTAATAAATATGAACAATATGCATATATTTTCTTTACATTTTGTATTTTTTTTTTTCAATAACAACGGGGTAGAAGAAAAATTGGCCAAAAAAAAAAAAAGGAAAAGCAGAAAGTTCAGAATGGAGCTTCATTTAGAGTTTTGAAAAAATTCTGTAATTTTACTTTTAATAAATATGTCTCCAGGCATACTATCATGAAATCTCTCAATGAATTTAGAATTTCCAGCAGGATTTGTACAAGAAATTCTCAAAAGAGAAGACATGTCTTTGCGGGAATGGCGATCTAATGAGAACTGTGCAAATCACTGTGTATTTCATCTTGTAAGTATATGCATAAATCATCACTAACAGAGTTGTAAATTCTGACACGTGTGCCTATTAAAAATAACGTAATAAAAAATCAGCAACTGTGCATGAATATGAAAATTCCCCGAGACATTAAATTCAAATGGCTCACGTAGGAATTGCATTTGATCATCGTAAGCAAAGAAAAGATAGTGGATGTGGCCATACCAAAGGACTACAAATGATGTTGAAAGTGTGTGAAAACCTGAACAAAATACAGGGTGTCCATAAAGTTCGTGTGAGCATTAAAAAATTTATAACATTATTTGTATTTGCGATAGAAATAAATTGTAAAAAGGATTAGAAAGAAGTAAATCTATATGTTTTAAGGTTTTATTGAAATTTTATTTAAGTTTCCACATGTCCTCCATCATTAGCAATACAAAGGGTAATCCGATTTTGTAGTTCACGGAAAACATTTGCCAACTGATTTACAGTAATGCCTAAAATCACATTAGTTATTTTAGCTATACTTAAAACTAAGTACATTAAACTTTATAACATTTTTTACAGATTATTTTTATCGCAAATACAAATAAAGTTATAAATTTTTTAACGTGCACACGAACTTTATGGACACCCTGTATATATATACATTATATAAAACTATTAAAAATGTGGGTTATATAAATTGATGTTTATTCCCATTCTTAGTCGAACACTTGGTGGAAGTCCCGAAGAAACATGGGAAGGTACCAGAAGAAACAAAAAACCCGTAAGGCAAATGAAATAACCATCTTATTTTTAATGCCATAAAATATATCGGAACGTAAGCAATCATGATTTCTGAAAATTTATTATAAAATGATGAAAATAAGCAAATTTTGAAAAAGGATCAGATAAGTCATCCTACGAGGTCGTTCAAAGTTCTAAGCCTCACCAAAAAGAAGAGCCGTAGCTGAAATTTTTTTTTGTGGCAAAAACACTACCAATTCTTATAAAACTAGATTTGTTACAGGTGAGACCAATACAAATGTGAGGCAAATCTAAAAATGGACAAAACAGAGTTTGAGCAGTCAAAAAGTTTTCTTTAAATAAAAGTTATGACACCCAAGGAAATCGATTTGGACATTTTTACAGACATTTTCTGAGGGTTTCTCTTTTTGTGCAACTGTTCCACTTGTAGAATTCAAGCAGGGCAAGGACAGCACAAAAGATGACCCTTGATCAGTTTCATCAAAAAAAAAAACCACTGATGAACAAGTTGATACTATTCATCATAAGGTTTGGGATGACAGACATCTTTTGTCCAGCAGATTTATAAGTCCATAGGAATTCGTTCTGGTTCGTTCCATAAAAATTTTTAACTGAGATCCTGGGGTTGAGAAAGCAGTCTGCAAGATGGACCCCAAGAATTCTGACACCAGAGCGGAAGCTGAAATGTGTTGACATTTCCAGGATACTTATGACTCATTTCCAGGTTGACCCTAAGAATTTCCACCACAGATTAGTAACTCAAGATGAAACCTGTGTTCACCACTTCGAACCGGAATCAAAGATTTGAAGCAAAGAGTGGAAGCACTTTGGTTCCCCAAATACGAAGAAATTCAAACAGTCTCTTGGCAAGGTGATGGTTTCTGTTTTTTTAATTCTGAAGGCGTAATCATGATAGACCTTCGTAAAAAAGGACACTAAAACCATTAATTGATCGTGTACTATGCACCAGAACTAAGACAACTGAAGGAAGCAATCAAACAAAAAAACGTAGACTTTATTGGGGCAGGTGTGCTCTGGATCATCAGGATAGTGCGATAATTCTACACTGCTCAAGTTACAGTAGATGAAGCAGCCAACTGTGGCTTTCAATACTGACTACATCCCCCTTACTCACCAGACTTAGCTCCATCTGACCTCTCCATGTTTTCTAAACTCAAATCATACCTGCATGGTCGCCATTTTGGAAACAGTGAGATCATATGTGCTGTTGAGGAGTTTTGGGAGGAACAGGACACCACCTTCTTCTGTGGTGGGATTGCAAAACTTAAGTGTCATTGGACCAAGTGCATTGATGTCAAGGAAGACTATATTAAAAAACAGTAAAAAAAAAACACTCTTGCTTCTCCAACCACTTCTGATGAGGCTTAGAACTTATTGAACGACACTCGAATATTAATGTATGCGAAAGTTCCTAAAGTTTATGGTTGGAAAACAGAAAGTGAATGCATGGTTTATAGTCTATAGGCAGTGAATAATGGACAATCTCCACAAAGATAAAAAGGGGACTTGAAGCAACAGAAATATGGTTCTACAGATGCCGAGGATACCATGGATCGAATATATGAGCAACGATGAAGTTTTAGAGTAAATGGAAACAAAAAGGTCAATGAGAAAGAAGCAGTTTAATAAGGAAAGCGAGAAGAAAAGGTTAAATAATAATTGTAAGAAAATAAAATATATAATTGTCAGCAAAAGATGCAGACTACAAATTGGAGATACCAAAGTCAGGCAAGTGCAAAAATAATAAATGTTGTCAACAGAGAATAGAAAATGCAGCACCGAAATTCGAAGATGCATTGTGATAGCAAAAGATGCCTTCCAAAAACTAAGTAAAGTATTAAGTAACAAGGAATTTTCGCAAAAGAAAAGATTACTCAACTGTTATATAATATCAATCATCCTCTATGGCAGTATGAATACTAAAGAAATGTAACAATATCACAGGCATTGAAACCATTCTAGCAAAGATACAAGCTGGTCATGTTGTGAAAATGGGTGAGCATAGGCTTCCAAAAAAGGTGCTGTATAGACAACTATCAAACACCAAGCGTTCAGTTGGATTTTTTTAATTTTTACAAAAGACAAATTGAAAGACAATTTGAAACGTCTCAAAAATTTTGATGGTTGAAAACCTGGGAAGCCCACGTATCAAACCAAAAAGGAAGTGGCGTAAGACATGTTTCATTAAGTTTCTTTTTTTTTGAAGACAGTAGACTAAAGCACCGGGATCAACTTCGTCAAGCTCTGAAGCAATATTTTTAAATCAAAATCCTGCTTTAACAAATTTCATCTGTCAGTGTGGCTGACTTCGTCCGAAGTAAATTGGCTAAAATCATACATTAAGAAAGCATAAATGAAATATATCTTTTTTTTTACCTGATTTTTCTTCACAAAAACTTCCTGCAACCATGTATAAAATAAAACAAAAAGGCACCAACCAATGCTGACCCTCAATTATCGTTCACGATAGGTGAGTTCACCATATGGCAGTGAATGTTGAACAATATCCTCATAGATGAAAAATGGATTTGAGGCAACAAAAATGTGTTTCTACAGAAGGATGCAGCGAATTACATGGGTTGAACCTTTGAGTAACGAGGACGATTTAAGGACGTTTTAAGGACAATGGAAAGAAAGCTTGGAAAATTTGACACTCAAAAGGACATATAAACGGCCAAAGAGACAGAGAGAAGCGGTGCATAAACCCTGCCTAACGAGTTTGTGTAAATGGTTGGCAGAAAGAACGGGGATTATGAGTGTTAGCAAAAAGAGAAACATTGCTAAGACTGACACACGATAGGAAGTTGTAGAGAGCCATGATCACCTACGTCCTGAGGAACACGAAACAATAAAGAAAAATCTGCAAATTGGAGGCTCCTATATCATACAAATTAATTTACTAAACTTTATAAATTTACTAGGCTTAGTTGTGGCATAAGGACAATATAAAGGAGAGTTACAGTACGAGGCAAAAAATGGACGCACCAATAGAAAGTCGAGTTTTATATATTTACCAAGACAAGTGAGTAATAGAAATCATTTATTAATACAGGGTATTAATACAGGTGTACATATGTAGTAAAAAAATGATTTAGCAATGATAACGATCCTAAGCATAGTGCCTTAAAGAATAAAATTTATCTAGTGAGGAAGCGCGAAACGAGGGTAAATTGCAACTCTTCCAGTGGCCTAGTCACAGTCCTGACCATAACCCAATTGAAAACCTTTGGACGACAATGGAAAAAAGTGCTTGTTATAGGAAAGTTAACAAAGAAGATGAGCTTTTTCGCGAATCAAAGGAATGATGGAAATATCTGGCGAAGGATGTTTACTTATTAAAGAATTTAGTTTATAGCATGCCACAAAGAATTAAAGCAGTTATTAAAGCAAAAGTTTACCCATCAAAATACTAAATAATTTTTTGACTTGTTTTGTGTACATATGTACACCTATATTAATACCCTGTATTAATAAACGTATTCTATTAGTCACTTGTTTTGTTAAAAATACAAACATCGACATTTTATGGGTGCGCCATTTTTTTGCCTCCTAATGTATATTAATCTTTAATTGGTTTATAGTGACGTTGGCAAAAAAAAAATAGTTTGCTAAGCGCTGTTTTATGACAGATTCCTTAATATTTTTTATTTCCGCCTGGTACAAGGCCAAAATAAAGGAACTGAAGCTTAGCCCTGCTATTTATTTTCTTCTTAAACTTTTTCCTATGACTGAATATGTTTTGATGTTTACTAAGCCTGACATCCGAAGGAACCAAATGCGGATCAAATTCCTAAGGCAATAATTAGGAGCGATTAAGAGTATTAAATTGTTACCTAATATCATTTCTGTATGGCAGTGAGTGCTGGACAATCTCCTTAAAGATGAAGAATAGACAGGAAGCAACAGAAATGTGATTCTACAGAAGGATACTGAGGATACCATGGACCGAATATGTTAATAACGACGAAGTTTGAGTGAAAATGGAAACAAAAAGGAAATTTATACTTAAAATTCGAAAGATATAGTTGAAATTTCTAGGACATGTAATGGGGAAAGAGGGCTTGGAAAATCTGATACTCCCAGGACACATTTATCGTAAGAGGGGCAATGAAAAATCAACGCATAACCTATTTATTGAGTTTTAGTAATTGGATGGCAGAACAAGCTTTAGGAAAAATAACAAAAAGACAACATTTATTAATAGCTACAAAGAACAGGAAGTTGT
>CAHIKZ030002022.1:635000-672500 GCA_903632075.3 Acanthosepion pharaonis
CGGAGAGCCGAGTTCGAATTCCAGTCAAATCCATTACATTCACTTACGTGCTAATAACATGGGGGAAGGTATGAATCCACTTCTTCTCCCCCCAGCTATGGGCAAATAGCAGGACAGGCCGGAATCTTTAACCTTGGATGACATCTGGTCTACCGCAGAAAGAAATGGCAACCTACTGCGGGAAAAAATCTGCCTCGTCAGTCATGTATCGAAACATACAAGATAGCCTAAGCGTGTATCACGCATGGAACTGACTTAGTCCAAAAGGACGAAACGCATCGCACGGAAACATTTTACACTTTGTCATAATTCTCTCCTCCAATATATATATATATATATATATATATATATATATATATATATGATAAATAGTAGGGATAATTACAAAGAGAATATAAATACAAAAAAAGAGCTCAATGTAAGAACAGAGCAAATAATAATAATGAAAACGGAGTCCTTAGAAATCCATTGTTAATAATTTATTTCATGGAGTCAGATCCCATGTCTTCAGACCTCAAAAATTTACAAAAATAAGTTGATTTTAATTCATCCAAGACACACAAAAAAGGACAAAACAAACGAATAGGGGCCAAAAGATAGAAAAAAAAAAAAAAAAGTGATTCATAAATGGGACAGGAAAGTAGAGATTTTACAATAATTTTTTTTATATGGGGTAAGGAAAGGATATATATATATATATATATATATATATATATATATATATATATATATATATATATATATATATAGAGAGAGAGAGAGAGAGAGAGAAACTTAAGATTGTTCTTTCCCTTTCTTACTTTATCTTCCATCTCCCTCTCATATCTTATATATATATATATATATATCTTTCTTTTCCCCATAAAAAGAAAACTTATTGTAAAATCTTCACCTCCCAATTCTGAATCGCTTTTCTTTTTCTTTTTTCTCTTTTCTCTATCTTGTAAGCCCTTTTCGTTTTCTTGTGAAAAGATGAATTTAAAATCCATTTATTGTTGTAAAATCTTTTGGTCTGAAGAGATGATGTCTGACCCGTGAAATAAATTATTACCAATGGATTTCTAAGGACTCCACTTTCATATATTATATATATATATATATATATATATATATATATATATATATATATATATATATATATATAAATGTGTGTGTGTGTGTGTGTGTGTGATTACTTCCTCATTACTATAAACGTTGTTTTTAGTTGGCACACGTGTTTGAGTTGCTATCATTGTATTTTTATTTAAATAGGGAAATTAATAACAACCTGCTTAGAGTGTGAACGGCTACTAAATGAAAAAAACTGTGCTTCCGACAGGAATCGAACTTGCATCTCATTTACCCATCAGGGAGACGACATTTCGAATTTAAGTGTGCCTCCATAAATTCAAACACAGACAACGTTTCAATTACCTAATTAATGAAATTAATTATGTTTCTTGTAAATGAAAATTAATTACGTTTCTTGTTGGGACTCTTACGAATCTATACCTGTTATCTTCAGCTTGTACCAATAATGTAAACAACAGTAAATACACACACACAAATATATATATATATATATATATATATATATATATATATATATATATATATATATATATATATATATATATATATAAACACACGCACTCACATATATATATATATACATTATTAAAATATTTGTCTCATAATATTTTATAATAAAAACATAAACTTTCATGTTTCGAAACTATAATCGTTCCTCATCAGGTGATGGTAGATAACGTATAATCATATAACATATATGATTATATGTTATCTACCGAAACATAAAAGTTTATGCGTAACGATGTTATATGTTTTGATTATAATCTTTTATATAAAAAATATTTTTCATAATATTTTTTTCTACATTATATTGAGCACTTTTTGAAAAAGTAAATGCTAAGAACTGTGGATTCTAACCCCATCTGTTCTTTCTCTTTCTTAAGATATATATATATATATATATATATATATATATATATATATATATATATATTTTATATATACTCTGACTCTCCTGTCGAGTTTGATGTATGAGGATCAAGCAGATCAATTCCTAGAAACTGACAGCCTGACACCAGCACATAAGATTTGATTATAGTGGTGAAGGTTTTGTGCAGAGCCATCCACACTTTTTGAATACGTGCCACAATGTCCCCAAACGACCCTACGCAGGTTTTGAATTCAGAGTTGTCCTTCTCCTAGACCAGTTGCCATCCAAGGCTATAGAACCCAGTCTGTCCTGCTATTTACCCGTAACTGGAAGGAGAAGAAGAGGATTCACGCCTTTCCCAAGGGTATCTGCACGTAAGTGAATGTAATGGATTCGAACTCCGTTCTCCGATTCCTCCATCCAAGCCGCTATCCATTATTCTACCGTGATTGTCTGTCTGTCTGTCTATCCATCTATATTTATTGATATATAAAATTATACAAAATCATATATATATTTCTGAGGTGAAATGTACACTATTTACATTGTTCGGACTATCATGCTCATCTTTATTGCCATATTTATCACAACGTTTCAGCCGTTGTACCCTCCAGCCGAAATGTTGTGATAAATATGGCAACAAAGATGAGGATTACAGTCCGAATAATGTAAATAGTATATATATATATATATATATATATATATTAATCGGAGAACAGAGTTCGAATTCCTGTCGAATCCATAACATTCACTTACGCGCTAATACCCTTGGCTTGGGAATCCTCTTCTTTTTCCAGCTATGGGTAAATAGCAGGAAAGAATGGGTTCTGTAGCCTTGGATGGCAACTGGTCTAGGAGTAGGACAACTCTGAATTGTTAAGATTGAAGTGATCGAGTAAGCATCCTCTTGGATGTCGCTTCCACAAAGCAGCGGCTGTTGAGATGTAGCTGCCCGAGTGAAACTCTCATTTCCACAATGGAATACGAAGAGAACGAGGGTTCTTCACTAAAAGGTCGCGAAGGTTAGAAAAGGCGGAATTCAGGAATGTATTACTTCTAATCAATTTCTGTAGAAATAGCGAGAGAGCAGCGATATATATATATATATATATATATATATATATATGTGTGTGTGTGTGTGTGTGTTTGTGTGTGTTTGTGTGTGTGTGTATGTATGTATGTATGTATCTCCGTGATTGAGTGCTCCCAATCTCGTTTGGTTATTTTTTTAGATTTTTGAAAAGGAAGATTGTAAGACTGAGAACACACACACACACACACACACACACACACACACACACACACATATATATATATATATATATTGACAGCAGGTTTTCATTAATACACGTCACATGAAATAATTTAGTAAAGTTTTTTCTACTTATTTTTAATAGGCTTCTATTGTTTCATACACTGTTGTAGTCAATTTCTGAATCTTTTAATTATCCGACGTGTTATTTCCATCGTTATTATTATGTTTGGCGTCTCGTAGCCAAAAATTCGCCAATAGTTACTGGTCAGTGTTTGTAGACCTCAGCTTTCAGACAAAATAATCCCACGTGAAGAGATCAGGCGACCATTAGCACTGCGTAAGGAGATCATGTGTCCTGGAAACAGTTATTTGAAAACCTTCCAATGATCATCGCGTTGCATACGCGGATGTTTCGATCCTGTTGAATCCATACACCGGAATAACCAAAGTTTGTGAGTTTTGTTTCAAAAACATTTCGTAGCATCTCCACATACTGATCGGAAATTTACTAAAACCGCACGAAGTCCCTCATCATCAAAAAAGTTTGGCTGCCCACCTCAAACACCAACATTTGCAAAAGTGTACCACTCGTGATTCTGTTTCGGATTGTTTGACGCCCATTTGCGAAATATGGCAATAGCAGCCAGTCAAATAAAAGTTGGCTTTGTCCAATGGCACACAGCCGCAAATGATATCACGAAGTCTGAACCAATAACTACTAAATATCTGTTCAGATGGGCATGATGTACTAGAGCAGGGGGTCAGTAACCTATGGCACGCAAAGCAATCTTTAATATCACGCAGACGCAAATGACGTCACAAAGCCCGAACCAATAACTACTACAACGCAAAGAATATATTTAACTGTTTCAATTTTAATATATACTGAAGTATATGTACTATATAGTATTATATAAAATCTATTGTAGAACAGGTTTATTGGACTTGACATGTATAAAAATACGTATGTTGTTGGCATAATGAATGATTTTAAAGCCATAAGTCGACACATAGTTAGCAAAAGGGTTGGCGACCCCTGACATAAATGATACTAAAAATGACGAAATATTAACTGCACAGGATTACCACCTGCGTAGCTTCACTAATTCTAATGGCCGGGTAAAAAGTGGGTGTTTTCATTGACGCACCCTATGCTATTAAAAATAAAGACACAAAGAAGAAGAAGAAGAAGAAGAAGAAGGGGAAGGTGAGAATGAAGAAGGAGGAGGAGAAGGAAGAGGTGAAAATTAGAACGGTGTTAAATAGGTTTTTTTTAATGTTATTTTTCTCTTCTTTTTCTCAGCCTTGATTATCTCTCTCTCTCTCAGTGTGATATGTCACTTCAGAAAATGAATGACTGTGTCTCTCCACAGCTTCCTATATTTTCTTGCTTGTCTATCCATTTGCAGAAGTAGGTTCTCGCTGCTTTCGTCTCTTTCTTTTGCATTCGGGTGGTCCTGTGAAGGTAAGAATCTCCCAGCCTTCGTTAAGCATGCTCCCTCCCCACCACAATATCATTAGTCTTTTGCTAAGTATTCTCAATTGTTTCTTTTACTCTCTGTTCTCGTTTCCCGCGTTTTCTGTCTATTGTCAACGATACTTGCTCGGAGACAAGCAAGTACAAACATTTAAATATCTAGGAAGTGTTTTAACGGAAAACCGGAAATACGACACCAAAATCCGAAGACCTATCGGGATAGTGAAAAATGCTTTCCAAAAATTAAGTAAAGTATTAAGAAACAAGAAAACTTCGTTAGAAACAAAAATAAAGGTACTAAACTCTTAAGTAATATCAGTCCTCCTAGAGCACAGAATGCTGAAAAATCTTGGTCCTGGGTTTAACGATAAACTACATCCGCGTCCTGGGTAAGACGATAAACTACGTCCAACAGTAAGGCCTCTGATCAGGAGGTTTTGAGGAGCGTGGAACCACCTCTTAATTGCTGGTGTTCCCAGGTCCACCTTGATCCGGGGTGGTAGCACCTGTTAGGGTCCCAGCAATGGGCAAATAGTTAACACCCAAACTTTTGTAAAAATAGGTTTTAATACCAGAAATACTTTGTAAAAAAAAAAAAAAAAATTACCAACAATAATTTTTGAAGGAAAAATTATCGGCAATACTTAAAAAATACCAGCAATACAAAGAGCTTTACATAAAAAAAAACAAAAAAAAACATTATCAGCTATAGATTTCTTGAAGGAAAAATATTCCCAGAAATAGATTTTTGTAAAAAAAAATATTACCAGCAATAAAAATTTTTGTCGATTTAGGTTGATATGCCGTAAAACAAACAAACATACGCTGAAAAATCTCTTCACCAATAAAGAACATACTTCAGGTAATAAAAATATGGCTCTACAGAAGGATGCTGAGAATACCATAGACAGAACAGTTGACATTTCTAGAACTCATAATGAAGAAAGACGACTTGGAGAAATTAACATTCAGAATAATAAGAAGAAGGTGGAGAAAGCGGGTAATGATGAGAGGGAAGGAAGAAAAGAATAATAATAATATAAGAACGGGGAGAAGGAAAAAAAGGGTGACTGAAGAGCATAAGAAAGGGGAGAAGGAGAAAGAAGGTGGAGAAAAAGAGATAAGAACGAGTAGAAAAAAGAAGAAGAAAAAGAAGATGAAGGAAGAGCAACAGCAGCAGAAGAAGAAGAAGAAGAAAAAGAAGAAAAAGAAGAAGAAGACGAAGATTTACACATTTAAGAAGAAATTAAAAACGTTTATGTCGAATGCCATTTTACGAGTGCTACTTGAAACCATGTAACTTAGTACTGCTTATCGCATAGTCGGTTACCGTCGACTAAATTGGTTCTCCCATCGGGCTTTATTGGTGATGAGGCTGATTAAAAAAAAAAACAGCATTCCTCTGTAGGACCACATTTGTGTTGCCTCAAGTCTGTTCTCCATATCTAATGAGATTTTCCAACATTCACTGCCATATAGGAGGATCACTTTCGGAACACCCTTCTTATAGTCTCATAAAGACAGCGACTGATAATTCAAAACTTTTCTTATTAAACCGAGTTTTTATTTTATTTCTTCGTATATGACACGCAGTTTGTTTCTAGTAAAATATCAAAACACGAGGCCCTGGACTAATCGTTAAGTCACTACAACTCAAATAGACTATATTTGAACGATACCGTTTTTGTTTTTTTGTTGTTGTTGCTACCTCGGAATCTAAAAAAAAAAATGGACTGTTTCATTGTAACTCTACTGCTGTTGAGAGTCGCACTGTATGTTTTGTTGAAATTCCT
The DNA here is from genome assembly GCA_903632075.3 of Acanthosepion pharaonis. Lineage (NCBI taxonomy): Eukaryota > Metazoa > Mollusca > Cephalopoda > Sepiida > Sepiidae > Acanthosepion > Acanthosepion pharaonis. The sequence goes on from CAHIKZ030002022.1 coordinate 641,468, forward strand.
ACATTTACATCGGCAATGACGACGACGACGATGACGACGACGACGATGACGACGACGACGATGACGATTTTCGCTTGTGTTGTTGCTGTGGTTTGAATGCGACTGTGAACAGTATCGGAATTTTGAGAACGACCGCCTACGCACCCCTGGGTGGCTGATGACGCGGATAATTGGAGCAGATTGTCCTTTTGTCAAATGTCTTCGGATTTTTCACTGCAGTCCTTGCGTTCAGTTTGGTAATTAGTGATTGGTAAGGATAGGAAATGACGGTGGAGAGGGAAAAGAAACAAAAGAGGAACGGAAGATCAGAAGAGATATGGAAGGAGAGTAACATGGGAAATAGCCATGGACAAAGAAGAAGAAGAAGAAGAAGAAGAAGAAGAAGAAAGACTGGAACGTGAAAATGAAGAAGGAGGAGGCAGAGGTGGAAGAAGAAGTAGAAGGAGAAGGACGTAGAGGAAGAAGGAGAAATAGAAGAAGGTGGTAGTGGAGAAGAAGAAGAAGAAGAAGAAGAAGAAGAAGAAGAAGAAGAAAGGTGGGGAAGAGGAGAATGAAGAAGGAAGATGAGAATGAAAGAAAGAAGAAGATGACGATGAAGAAGAAAAAGGTGGTGGAAGAAGAAGAAGAAGAAGAAGAAGAAGGAGGAGGAGGAGGAGGAAGAATAATAATAATAAAGTAGCGAAAAGAAATAAGGAAGAGGAAGAGGAGGTGAAGAAGAAGAAGAAAAAAGTAGGGGAAGAAGAGAATGAAGAAAGAGGTGGAAGAGAAGAAGAAGAAGAAAAAGAAGAAGAAAGTCGGGAAGGTGAGAATGAAGGAGGAGGAGGAAGAGATGGAAGAAGAAGTAGAAGAAGATGGAGGTAGAAGAAGAAGAAGAAGAAGAAGAAGAAGAAGAAGAAGAAGAAGAAGAAGAAGAAGATGAAAGTGGGGGAAGATGAGAATGAAGAAGGGTGAGAAGGAAGACTGAACGAAGAAGAATAAGTGGAGGAAGAAGAAGGAGGTAGAGGAAGAAGAATGAAGGAGGGGAAGAATGAAAAAAAGAGGAAGAATGAAGGAGGAGGAGAATGAAAAAAGAAAGAAGACGAAGGTGAAGAAGAAGAAAAAGGTGTTGGAAGGGAGAAGGAAGAAGAAGAAGGTAGTGAAAGATAAGAAGGAGATTGAAGAAGGAGGAGGTGGGGTAAGAGAAAGAGAGTAGCGAAAAAGGATAAGGAAGAGGAGGTGGAGAGGGTTAATAAGAAGAATAAGGGAGAGGAAAGGATTATGAAAAGGAGAAATAATAAGAAGAAGAAAAAGAAAAAGAAGAAAAAAGAAGAAGAAGGAAGAGGAAGTAGGAGAAGAAGAAGGTAGTAAAAGAGGAGAAGGAAGAAGAGAAAGAAGAAGATATTTCAGTAGATATCCTAAAATTATAAATCTGAAGTTGTTTTAGGTAAAGAAAAAGAGATTAATGTTGGAAAAGTTAAAAAGTATAAGAAGGAAATAAAGTAAAATTTTCAAGTAAAAGAAAAACATTAAGATGAGGAGAAAAATAAAAATTAAACAAAGAAGAAAAAGTGAAAATAAGAAAATAATTGAAAAAAAATAGAAAGAATAAAAAGAAAAAGAGAAGTGATACACGAATAACCCCCCAAAAAACAGGCGAAGACAAGAGAAAGAAAAAAGAAAGAAGAAAAGAAATAAGATGAGGAAAAGTTAAAAAGAGTAGATGATAATGAAGAAAAGATGAGGAAGAGAAAGGTTAAAAGAAAAAAGAAAAGAGATTGAAGTGGAAAAGTAAACGATGGAAAGAAGAGAAGAATGTTGAAGAAGAGAAAAAATGATAAAAAAAGAAGAGGAGAAAGGCAATTAGAAGAAAAGAAAGGAAGAAGGAAAAAGTAAGTGAAAAAGGTAAAGGAGAGAAAAAGAGTAAGTAAAAGACAGAAGAAAATGAAGCAAAGAAGAAAAACAAAAGAACAACAGAAGAAAAGGAAAGAAAACGAAAACTAGAAGAATATAAGAAAATGAAGAGAAGAGAAATATAAAAATAAAAATAAATGAGGAGGGGAAGAGAATTACAGAAAATGAAGAAAAAAAAGGAAAGAAAAAAGGAAAGAAAAAAGTAGAAAAAAAGTAGACAAAAAGCAACGAAAAAGACAGGGGAAGAGAACAAAAAATTATAGAAGTATCTGAAAAAGTAAAAATAAATACGAAAGAGAACAAAAAAATTATAGATATATAAAAAGAAGTAAAAAATAAATACGAAAGAGAACAAAAAATTATAGAAGTATCTGAAAAAGTAAAAATAAATACGAAAGAGAACAAAAAATTATAGAAGTATCTGAAAAAGTAAAAATAAATACGAAAGAGAACAAAAAATTATAGAAGTATCTGAAAAAGTAAAAATAAATACAAAAGAAAGTTAAAAAAAAAAGATCAACTCGAAAACGAAGAAAAGAAAAAGGAAAGGGAAAGAGAAAGATAAGAAGAATAAAACTGGAAAACTAAAGGAGAGAAAGGAGAAAAGTCAGAGAGTAAAAAGAAAAGAGAAAGATGAAGAGAAGAAAAAGAAGGGGAGAAGAATAGAAGATAAAGAAAAATGCGAGAAACGCCAAGAAAAAAAAAACAAGGAAGAAAAAGAAAAGGCAACGAAAAAAGTAGAAAGTATGGAGGAAAACGAAGAAGAGACAGAGGAAAATAAAAAGATAAAGAAGAAAATAATTTGGAAAGAAGTAGAGAAAAAGAACAAATGAAATTAATAAACAGTAAAGAAACAAAAAAGATGATGAAACCTAGAAGCGGGCACGAGATATGGTCCCCGAAATTAGGTGTGGTCATTTTGACCACGTTAGGAAAATATTGTAAAATAGAAGAAACAGTTTCCAAGGACAACAAATATGATCTGGCAAATATGATAAGTTAAGAATTATCATAAAGAGATATAACAAAGACGTCATGGCGTAATGTCTACTCAAGTGATGAAGTGAATTTGATCAACGACGCCGTCTCATCAACAATTGGCATCTGCGAAAAGTCGTAGAAACGTTGTGACGTCAAAGGAATATTTCAATAATTTGCCCGCCACGGCCACTGCTATTTTGAACACTTTGTCATCTCCTGATGATTCGCGCTCAATGAAATATATTCGCGCCACTTTAGAGGTTTTTTTTCCATATTTCTATAAAGAATTAAACAGATAAGAATAAATAAAAGTTACCTTAAAGGGTTAAGGCAAGACACGGGTATGGAAAGTTTAAGTGTTTTAATTTCTCTGTTTCTAACAAAAAATGTTGTTTTCTTTCTAGCCATGACGACGACATCTTTTTAGGTAATCATTTCATATTTATAAGAACTTTTCTTCTACTTACTGTGTCTCTTCAAGATATTAACGATTACTGACTATCCAGAACGTCCTATCGTTTGTAGCTCTTAACAATGTTTGCCTTTTCACTAGCCCTGCCAGTTAAACTTGTTAATTGACTCAATGTTTCCTACTGCCTCTCTTGCTTTCAGTATGTCCTATGTGTGTCAAATTCTTCAAGCCTTCTTTCCTTATTATGTGTCCTATAAATTTCAATTCTTTGTGATTTTAAATACAAGCGTTTTAGTATCTGTCTATATTTCTGAGATGAGATATTATGTACACAATTTACATTATTCGGACTATTTTCCTCATCTTTGTCGCCATATTTATTACAACATTTCGGCTGTTATACGCTCCGGCCTTCTTCAGGTGAAGAACTGAACCCTTTATTTGGCTCACTGGGGTAGACTGTTCTAGTTCCACGGGCCATGTTTAATGGATGTCAGTTATCAGTTATCTCCTGTTAATTCCCCTCTCCAATTTCTCCACTGCCTTAACCGGATATTCACTCTTTGGGTCCTGTCACTGGATCTAACTAACGCCTTTATCAACTGTGCCATGTGTCCTTGAGGAGATCTGTGTATAAATTTCTGGATATTATAAATATAATATCTTCAGCAACCATTTTTACCAGTGCTCATATGTGCTGATTCCTTAAGTTTACGAATTTTCCAATGGTGTTCTTTGATCAGGTTGTGATCATAGCCAAAGAACATCATTGGAAAATTCGTAAACTTAAGGAATCAGCACATATGCTAGGCCAAAAAATCTCCTGAGACGACTGAATGAAGAAGAATAAGGAGGTGGAGGAAGAAGAAGGAGGTAGAGGAAGAAGAATGAAGGAGGAGGAGAATGAAAGAAAGAAGAAGAAGATGAAGAAGAAAAGGCTGTTGAAAGGGAGAAGGAAGAAGAAGAAGGTAGTGAAAGATAAGAAGGAGATTGAAGAAGGTGGAGGAGGAGTAAGAGAAAGAGAGTAGTGAAAAAGGATAAAGAAGAGATGGAGGAGAGGGTTAATGAGAAGAATAAGGGAGAGGAAAGGATTATGAAAAAGAGAAATAAGAAGAAGAAGAAAAAGAAGAATAAGAAAGAGGAGGTAAAGGAAGGAGGGGAAGAAGAAGGTAGTAAAAGAGGAGAAGAAAGAGGAGAAAAAGAAGATATTTCAGTCGATATCCTAAAATTATAAATCTGAAGTTGTTTTAGGTAAAGAAAAAGAGATTCATGTTGGAAAAGTTAAAAAGTATAAGAAGGAAATAAAGTAAAATTTACAAGTAAAAGAAAAACATTAAGATGAGGAGAAAAATAAAAAAAAACAAAGAAAAAGTGAAAATAAGAAAATAATTGAAAAAAATAGAAAGAATAAAAAGAAAAAGAGAAGTGATACACGAATCCCCCCCAAAAAAACAGGCGAAGACAAGAGAAAAAAAAGAAAGAAGAAAAGAAAAAAGATGAGAAAAAGTTAAAAAGAGTAGATGATAATGAAGAAAAGATGAGGAAGAGAAAGGTTAAAAAAAAAAGAAAAGAGATTGAAGTGGAAAAGTAAACGATGGAAAGAAGAGAAGAATGTTGAAGAAGAAAAAAAATGATAAAAAATAATTCTCAGCATGATTCTGTAGGAACAACTTTCTGTTAGCTCAAGTCTCTCCACCTCTGTGAGGAGATCGTCCAGCATTCACTTTCATAGAGGATAACTGATATTAACATTTCAACACTTGTTTTTAACGAAATTTTTTCTTTATTATTTTTTCTTTGCTTAGATTTTAGAAGGCATCTTTCGCTATTCTAATGCGCTTTCCCACAAATTTAAATGTTCATACTTCTGGGCTTCTTCATGTCCAGTAGCGTGGTTTTTTTTTTACGAAATACGAACTGTTAAATGTAAGAAATTGCTGGATTTATCACATACGTGCAAACACACAAACACACGCCCTCACTCTTTCTCTTTATCTCACTTTTACAATCTCCAACGAGTTCTAAAGGAAAATGGATCCTACCTTCTAATATAAACCAAAAATAAACACTATCATTTTAGTCACTTTCAAAGTAGTCTATATGGCAGCTTAAGCATTTATCCAAGCTTCCTTTCCACTTTTCAAGATCACCGTCAACTCTCTGCTCGTATTTTATATAATGTGGCATCCATCTGTCTCGAGAGACCATGGATCTGCGCACGAAGTGTTATTTTTCACTCGGCGCAGCATGTTACGACTGTATATGTCCAAACGGAAGCGACAGTCTCGATTGCAACGAATGCATGTGAAGACGCTTTACCCCAATGTCGCCGTGTTGTTTTGCTTCCTTCTGTCACGCTTTATCTCGGTGGCAAATCTCCGTTTATGCTCTTAAGCGGTCGTTGGCGACGTCTTTCTACGGCTTGGAATTCGTTGAGATTCCATTCGATTTTCTTTCCTTCACTTTGCCTTATTTCCCCTGTAAAAAATTAGTAATCCAACTTCTTGCAAGCCTCTCGCTACTGTATCGTTATTTCCATGGTATGTGTTTTGATAGGCAACATTGCTTAGTCCGACCAGTAACTGACCTTAACAGCACAAACCCATCAGGCCACGTCCACAAGAGTGAATCATCCCCATTCCCTTCGTATTCCTTTATTAAGAAGTAAGTTCCACTCGGACACCATCCCAAGAATTTTGCTTTGGGAACAGACTCCTTTTCCCAATCACTGTAATCTTGACCTCTTCAAGTCTAAAGTTAACCGTTATCTTTCCTGTTTAGCCCCATAAACTTCACTCGTTGTCCTTTCTTACGCTCGTACAACATAACATAGTAACCCTCTACCTTGAATGGCTCTGGGGCCTTTTACAGGGTGAATAGTAACATAAAAAGTGCAAGTTTTCAACTTATAAAATAATCTGATCCCCTCATGGCATAAGTTTTATTTTTAAATCGATTCTTTTATTGTTTTACTTTGATTTTTTTTTGCATTTCCCTTGTACGCATTTTCCAGATTGGAATTTAAAAACGTTTCCTACAAATACAATTTGTATAAAAGTCTTAGAAACTAATATTTAAAAAAAAAAGGGAAAGCAAAAGTTGTTATATATTTTTAAAATTAATGGCAGATAATCATTTCTCCAGCAAACTGCCTGCATACGGATAGAAAATGAGTTCAGTAGATATACAAAAATAGAAAGGGTTATAAGACAAGGATGTGTCTTCTCACCAGACATATTCAATTTATATAAGCGGAAGTCCTACCAGGATTCATTATTAGCGGCCACTGTCTTAACAACATAAGGTATGCAAATGATACATTGTTGATAGCAGACAGAGAAAAAAAAAACCTACACAAACGAAGGTAGTGAAAGAAGGCAAGCCGAAAGGATTAAACATCAACTTGTTTCGTTCAATTTGCGATATTTCCTCTGCAAAAAACTAGGAATCCAAATTATTTCATGCCTTTCGCTACTCTATCGCTATTTCCATGGCATGTGTTCTGATGGACAACATTCCTTAGTCCCACCAGCCCTGACCTTTACAACTCATACCCCTCACGCCACGTCCACAAGAGTGAATCATCCTCATTTTCTTTGTATTCCATTAATAAGGAGGAAGTTCCATTCAGACAGCTTCTTTCCAAGAACTATTGCAGATTTTGCTGCAGGTTTGGTTTGTTTTACGGCATATCAACCTCAGTGGGTTATTTAATACCGACAAGATTTTTAGGCTTGGTTTGGTTTGGTTTAAGGCATATCAACCTCAATGGGTTATTTAATGCTGAAAGATTTTTTATTGCTGGTAATCATTTTGTTTCAAAATGTATTGCGGCTAATAATGTATTGCTAATAATAATTTTTTTTATTAAAAATGCTGGTAATAAAACCTATTTTTACACGCTTTGACTCCAGTTTAGGAGTTAATTATTTAGCTGGGATCCTAACAGGTGCTACCACCCCGGGTCAGGGTGGACCTGGGAACACTAGCAATTAAGAGGTGGTTCCAGGTCCTCAAAACCTCCTGATCAGAGGCGTTGCTGTTGGATGTATTTTATTGTCTTATCCAGGATAGTAGTACCTGTCAGAGTCCCAGCTATGGACAAATAGTTAATCCCAAAAGGGTTAAAACTTTATGAAAGTATAAAAAACAGGTTTTAATACCAGCAGTAAATTTTTGGAAAAATTTTTACCAGCAGTTGATTTCTGAAAAAAAAAAAAAGAAAAAAAATATTACCAGCAATACATTTTTGGAAAAAAAAATACCAGCAATACATTTTGGGGAAAAAATATTACCAGCAATATATTTTGGGGAAAAAATATTACCAACAATAAAAATCTTGTGGCATTACATAACCCATTCAGGTTGATATGCCGTAAAACAAACCAAATCAAACCAAACCAAACTAGTTACATCATCGCCGATCGGATCGCAAACGACCACCAACCTCGATGAATAGATACCCACTCGTGGATGCTCCGTGCCTTGAGAGACTATTGGGCCTTAAATATATCCCTGACCTCAGGTGAAACACGTACATATAATCCATCGCTAAAGATGCGGGAAAAATGGTCGGTCCCCCTGTACCGCTCCAGTAAGAACCTGACTCCATACTCTCTATTCTTTACCTTCACAATAGACAAATCAAACCTAAATTGTAGATCTGTTGTCATATTTTGGCAGGAGCTGCCCAATCCTCACTTTCCAGTCGCGATAAAGTCAAAAAGCGTCTCCGAGTCCCTATTGGTAACAAATTACTTCCCCCCACCAAAAAAACCTCTCTCTCACAGATGGGATGTCGCAAGTCTTTCACTGCTCTATCGGTACTTCCATGGAAAGTGCTCGGACGATCTGAATTCCTTAGTTCCACCAATTCTAATCCTTCACAGCTCGGACCCACCATGCCACTCACATTGTAACAAGCCACCCTCATTCCCACCGTGTTCCAGCCCATTCAAGGCTAGGGTTAACCGTTACCTTCCCTTCCTATCCGCATAAACTACTCTACTTCGAATTTACTCTAAAGATTTACGCTTACAACGCGCGATCAATGTGGGTCTTCGCATTTTTTAAGACGCATCCGCTACGGCTGCATCACCTGCGATGCCTTAACGTTCTTAATGTGTCACAGAATTCATGACATGACGACCTCTGTAGTAGAAAACAACCAAAGCAAGTATTATGAAGCACTTCGGCGATGAATTCTCGTCTAAAATGAATTGTGAGCTGAAATGTTTTGTCGTTTTTTGAGAAATAGAAAATTTTCTTCCTTTCCTCTTTATGTGGAGACGATTTTTTAGAATCAGAAGAAGACAAAAATCCCATCTATATTCAGGCTTAAGGAATAATTACCCCCCAAATCGAAAGGACGATCGACAGATCAATCACTCAATCGTGAAGAGAGAAATAGAATAACCTTCGATTTATTGCTTTTTTTTTGCGCCGTGACAGCTGGAGAATCACTGACTAATTTGTTTTCTTTTTATATTCTTCTTCTTCGTCGTCGTCTTCTTCAAATTCTTCTCCAAATTCTCCTTCTTCAAATTCTTCTTCTTCTTCAAATTTTTCTTTAAATTTTTCTTCAAATTCTTTTTCAAATTCTTCTTCAAACTCTTCTTCTTCAAATTCTTCTTCAAATTCTTCTTCAAATTCTTCTTCAAATTCTTCAAATTCTTCAAATTCTTCTTCAAATTCTTCAAATTCTTCCTTTTTCAATTTCTTTTTTTCTTAAAAAAATTATACTTTTTCAAATTCATATTCGTCAAATTCCTCTTAAAATTTCTTTTTCAAATTCTCCCTTTTAAAATCCATCTTCGTCAAATTTGTCGTTTTTGTCAAATTCTTTTCACTGTCAAATTCCTTTGCTTTTCGAATTCTTCTGTTTGAAAATCTTCAAATTCTCTTTCTTCTCCTAATTCTTATTCCGCTTCTTCTTTTACAAATTCTTCAAGTTCTTCTTTAAATTATTCCTCTGTTTCTTTTTGCTCAACTTTTCTCCTTCACACATTTTGTCTTAACTATTTTTACTTTTCTTCTTTCATTCAGTACATCTATAATCACTCCTCCATCTTGAATTGTCCATTCTTTTTCCTTTTCCTCACACATCTTTATGTAATTTATCATTTCATTTTTTAACTTCACCCTTTTTTTATTTTCTTTTGGTTTTTTCATTCTCCTTTCTCCTTCTTTTAGATTTCCATAAATATAACATCTTCTTCCTATACCTCTTTCTTTCGAATATTTCTTCCTCGACACGTTGTCTTCCATGTGTTTCTTCTTTTTCCTACACTCATTCTTCTCTTTCTTCTTTTAATCTCCTCTTTTATCCTCCTCATCATTCTACTTGTTCTTTCTTTCTTTCATTCTTTCTTTCTTTCTTTCTTTCTTTCTTTCCTTCTTTCTTTCTTTTGGCTAGACACCTTTATTGTTGCTTCCATCTTTCTTTCCCTTCCCCACTTATAGGCGTTTATCACACTTTTTTTTAAAATTCATTCCTTAATTATTCATTCATTTTTGTTTCATTTTCTTTTCGCTTCTCCTTTCTTCGCGTTGTTCATTACTTTCTTCATATGAATTCATTCCAATAGAATTTTCCTTCCTTTTATTTTTCATTTATTCGCTTCTTGGCGTTTCTTTCTTTGCTTCATCTATTTGTTCCTTCTTTCATTTCTTGTGACGAACTAGCAAGTGCGCATCGGTGTTAGCCTGTGCACGAAATATGATCACGGTAAGATGGACGGCATCAATGGCAGCGAAAGAGGAAAAAAAAGGAGTGAGTTGAAGGAAAAAGATAAGCTAATTGCCGTCAATATGGCGGCTAGGCGCGAAAGTACTTCTCTGCTGCGGGTGACTTCGTCAGGTTAATGTATCGGGTCGGTAGGGTTTAGGGTAAAGTTTGTGATAAAAAGGGAAAAAAAACAAGAAGATAAAGAAAAGAAGAAAATAGCAGAGGTCGTTTGCTCAGAGAGAGAGAGAGAGAGAGAGAGAGAGAGAGAGAGAGAGAGAGAGAGAGAAATGAAATGAAAGAGGAAGAAAGAGTGCAGTTCACACGAATAAAATTTGAAAGAGCGATGAAGAAATAATCAGAAGATAAATAAATGGATAGACGAAAATACTAAGACAGATATGAACAGAATAACAGAATAAATACTTATGAACAGAGTGAGATAGATAGATAGATAGATAGATAGATAGATATGAACAAACGAAATAATTAGATAGATAGATAGATAGATAGATAGATAGATATGAACAAACGAAATAATTAGATAGATAGATAGATAGATAGATAGATAGATAGATAGATATGAACAAACGAAATAATTAGATAGATAGATAGATAGATAGATAGATAGATATGAACAAACGAAATAATTAGATAGATAGATAGATAGATAGATAGATAAGAAAAAAGAAATAATTAAATAGATAGATATTTAGGTAAATGTGAACAAAGCGAAATAATATATTAAGAAATGGACAAGGTCCGACAATTTATTTATTAAAGACATATTTTTATGTTTAACGTTGTTATTTTTGAGATACAAGTATTTAAGCAAATCTGTTTATGATCGAGTATTAAATAACATTTACCGGCCTGAATGTAACGTTAATTCATGGAAAATTTGAGTTTATGCAATTCATGACTAATTCGAATTGACATCCTATGAATGAATGAGATTCATGGAAAATTGTCTGACCTTGTCCCGAATCTTTTTGTAGCCTAAGCTGGTAAGGCACGTTCGTATATGACGGTTCCGTATAGGATGCAGGTTCGAATCTCTGTCAAAGAACGAATATTTTCTATGAAAATTTCTCGGACATTCAGGCCGGTAAATGTTATTTAATACTGTTTATCATAAACAGAGCATTTGCTTAAATACTTGTATCTATAAAATAACAACGTTAAACATAAAATATGTCTTTAATAAATAAAGCGAAATAAATAGATAAGAAGAGAATGAGATAGATATATAAATAACTATGAACAAACTGAAATAAATAGATAGATTGATAGATAGATAGAGAGACAGACAGATAGATAGATAGATAGATAAGAAAAGAATGAGATAAATAGACATATAAGAACAGAATGAGATAGATAGATAGGAACTGAAGGAGATAGAGATAAATATGATAAAACAGAAACAAATAGATGCATAAGAATGAGATAGATGGACAAGGACAGATTGAGATAGATGAGAACATAATGAGATAGATAGATAGATAGATAAGAGCATAATGAGATAGAGATAGGTAGATAGAAACTGAATGAGATAGATAAATATGACAAAGAAACAGAGATAGATAGATAAAAACAGAATGTGATCGATCGATAGACAGAAGGATACTAATAATCTAGATAATGAACAAATGAGATTAATCAACAGATTAAGATTGATAAATTTTAACAGTTTTAGATAGCGCACGTGCGAACACACACACATACACAGACGCACGCACAAACACACACATATATATATATATATATACATAATTTGTCTCGTGCACAGAATTGATCTGGGAATTTAACTATATATATATATATATATATATATATATATATATACTCGACTCTTCCTACGAATTCGACGTATGAGGGTCAAGCAGATCAGTTCCCAGGAAACAGACAGCCCGACAACAGCACATGAGATTTGATTATAGTGGTGAATGTTTCGTGCAGGACCATCCACACTTTTTGAAGTATATATATATATATATATATATATATATATATATATATATGCCCGAAGCAAGACGATAATGAAAGATAGACGAAGGGAGTTATTGAGAATGAAAGAAAATGAGAAGACATTAGTAAGTAGAAAGGGAAATAAGCAAAATTCAGGAAGGTACAATGTGGAGTAGCATTTAAAAATTTTGAAGACCCTAGGTTTTAAAAAAGGAGAAACTGGAAGCCTACTTCCACAGACGGGAAATGCGAGTTACATTTTCTCAATCTAGCAGAACGTTTAAATATATGTAGATGAAATACCAAGGAGGAGGAGAGCTCATTAGAATAATTGCCATGAAAATATTTATAGAAAAGAGAGAGGAAAGCCACATCGCGACAGTTTAAATATAACTGAAGCCGAGATGCCAGGTCACGACCGATATCATTGCAGATCATTGTTTGAATTTTGTTGAGAATCTAGAGATATATAGCAGGAGCACTAGAACAGATATGTCAGAAACAACAACAACAACACACACACACACACACACACACACACACACACACATACATATATATATATCCGGTGTAGCAGCAAAATTGTCCAATTGTTAGATTAAACTTTGAACCGTTGTATGTTAGAAATCATTAAATATATCTTACTGGATTTCTCTTAGGTTTTTATAGAACTATTGGGCTCTATTTTGAACAATAAGGATGTTTTTAACTTTAAAATAAAATGGTGATCCCTTTTCCTGTTGTGACCTCCTGATCCAGTTTTCCTCTCTACTGTTCCCTCTTTTAAAAACCTATTAACTGTTCTCTTGGCGGTTCTTGAAAGGACTTTAAAGAGTGAAGCCAGAGTATGAATGTTGCCACCATTACTGAAGACCTGAATGATCTTTTTCCTCTCACCATTGTTCAGTTGGGAAGACATAGTGGGACTGAAGCAAAAGGATTTTAACCTTTTCTCTAGTTGAATAACACAAAGGGTTTTTCTGTGATACTTACGACAAAATATTGTCAACATGGTTAAACGTCTTATCTGAAAATATGGAAAAAAAGAGACTCAGTTTAGTATTTTTTTTTAGATATTACACATTTTGTGGGATGGACAATTATGCTATTACACGATTTGGACAATTTAGCTGTTACATCCGGTATATAGCCCACCTTCGCTTGTCAAAATTGTCCCAGCCTTTTCCTGTTGTTTGACTTACTTTATTAAATGCTGATCATTCATTCAAACGAAAAGTCTGACACACCCTATTTATTATTTTTTACTGATCATTGCCTCTGTTAAACGTTTTTGTTCCGCCTATTAAGTAGCACACCTATCCACTATTTTCTATGGCATCTCTTCATTTGCATTACCCAAATATTAAATCCCTCCTTCACCAATTTGATTGGATCATTCAACTTGTCAATCATCACTTTGCTCTGCCCATTTTCCACTCAATCATTTTCTTTGTGTTTCGCGCTGAAGAACATTTTTTTTTTAATGATTTCCTTATTTTAATGTATCCCGGATTTTACAAACACATCAGTGTATAGAATTATAAAGTGAAGATATTATCATTCAAGTGGTATGCTTATGCTAGACATCAGTAAGAAGTAAGAGACTGAAAAGTTCTCGGACCAATCAAGGGTGATTAATTAAAAATTCTGATTTAGATTTAGGAAAATAGGTTGAGACTTGTATAATTCATTTCTCTACTGTTATCCGAATTTCTGAGATGAAAAAATTTTCAGTATTTTCTACTGACTGGTCATGGCCGAAAAAGTATCACCTGTAAGATCCTGCTAAAACAACAACAAAAGGATACTACCTATTTACATTGCTGTCCACTTGTAGATATTGTATTTAAGCCATGCAAAAGGCCTGAGTCACGGAGCATTCATTTAGCAGCGAACTTAAAACTAGTATTATAATAGTAATCTTCATATTGGTGTTATGTTAAGAAATTTAGTCTTGCATACAAGTAATATTGTACTAAAGTTAGAAACTCCCCCCCATATTCTGATCGTGTGTCAGATTAAGCTAAGACTAGAAAACATACATAGGGCGTCACCGTGGAACAACACTTAACTAACAGATGCTTATTACTGTAGTGAGTCAGGTCCCCAGTGGGCGCCCTTTATGGGCTTGTACCAGACTTTCTAAACAACTACTTACTGCTCAGAGTTTTACGTTGATATTGCATTGTAATATTATTAAAATGAAATATTAAATTACATCAAAAGCATGTAGTTTTCATCATTATTTAAAAGACTCAGTTTATGAGAAGACTCTGAGAAGTTTATTGTTCTAAGTATGACGATGAACTACAAGGACTCTGATCAGTAGATTTCGATCTATGTGGAATCACCTCTTAACTGCTGTTGTTCCTAGGTCCACTCCGATAGTGAAAATAATCGATTTTTTCATGCTTCTACGGCAGTTTTCATGTAGTTTGCGGTCATTTTGTACTGACTAGAGTGAGAGCCAATAGCTGACTGACACGAATGTTAACTAGCATGCAAAAAAATTGATAGTTGCATTCGTCACAAGTGGGAAAAATTTAAATCTGCATGGCACTTTACTCCAATTGGCACATTCGCTTGCTTAAACTCAACGTTGATTCTGATTCCGCAGAACTGGATTGGGTGTGAAAAAGTATTTGTTATTAACATTCTTTTTTCATTCGGTTTTTCCAGTTACGAGTCCTTTTTAAAGCTGTGTGAGATAGGAAAGAAGTAAGGCATGCAGCAACATCAGCACGGAAAGGGCACTCCTTTAAAGGCAAGGAAGGGCAAAAATATTTTAAGTCAAGTGATAGCAATTGCTCTATGAGTCGTACGATTTTTTAATAAAGCACGGGCAACGCCGGGTCATGCTGCTAGTAATACGTAAAACTAATAAAAATCACATAAGACACAAAACTAATGAAAATCACATAATGCATAAAACTAATTATTAAATCTAAGAAAATAAATTAACCCAATACTAAAGAGATAAAATATAGACAAATACTTCAAGTTTACCGTACCTGCATGTAGGAGAGTTGATGGCGTAAATAGAAAGGGAAGGAAAGAGATGTTATTGTTTGGAAAAGGAGAAGGAAAGACATGATCGTCTCTTTATTTATAAGAATAGTAGAGATCGTTGATTTTTGTCATATGAAACTGAGTAGGAAGAGACAATATCATCAGCAATTGTTTTTTCTCTTAACTTTTCTTTTTCCTTTACCAGTATCACTGCTAGCTTTCTTTGGAGCCATGAGTAAGGATTAATGAAGAGAAAAAATTACACAGTACAATAATATTGAAAAAGACAAACACAGTAAAACTCACGAAAGTATACAACATGGCGGTCGACTTAGAAATGATTCCGTTCGGATTAACTCGGTTCGGAATGTTGTTCGAGAACCGAAATTTTGTTCGATAACCGAGGCATTTTCATCTCGAATTTTCTGTTCGAAAACCGATTTGTTCGACATGTGAGATGTTCGAGAACCGAGGTTGCAACGTATTATATATTATGGATTGGACGATGATGCTTACGAACTTCGTGGGTAAGCGTTTCGTAGCTTTTTCAAGAAGTTGTTGAGGCTTTAAGTGAATAGTGGCAATGACATTATATAATTATAATATTTTATAATATAATATTATAAAATTATAGAATAAACATATATTTATCGTTGTAATAAATATGTCGACAAAGGTGAGGACAGTAGTCCGAATAATGTAAATAGTGATACCTCATCTCAGAAATATAGACAGAAACCAAAATTTTGTTCGTTAGCCGAGGCATTTTCATCTCAAATTTTCTATTCGAAAACCGATTTGTTCGACATGTGAGACGTTCGTGAACCGAGGTTGCTTTCTATATTTATTTATTTTAGTCTACCGGCCTGAATATGCAATAAATCTTATTAAATTTCATATTTTTCTTAACAAGATTTCTCGAATATTCTGGCTGGTAGATGAAAATAAATAAATACATTGTTTAATAAATAGACGGAGTAACTACTCAAGTATGAGTATCCGCTAAAAACGTTTAAAGTGATATATATATATATAGTTTTAAAAACAAGGAATGTATTGATTTTAATATTAAAAGTCTCTAAGGCCCTTTCAACCAACATCTCATAAGGAGACAATCGTTGGATAATTAATCAACGAAAAGAATATTAACGAAAATGAAGAGCCAAAAAGGGGGGAAACACACTAAAATAACAAACAAGTGTATATACTTGTAACGAGGGGAGGGGAAATAACGTGTAAATAAATTAGCGAGGGACAGTTAAAATAAAATATCCCCCAACAGATTAAGAGACTTTACAAATTCTTTCTGCCAGCAGAGTGAAGGTTTCCTTAATCCTATGCAGACCGATTCCAAAATCTTCAAATGATTGTTGGAATCGGCTGTATGAATAATTTTAAACCACTCTTTTTTATACGACTTGGCGCAGGCTATATACTCAACTAAATGTTGAGCAATAGCCGATTCCATATTCATGGGGGGAAGATAGCATATTTTATCTATCTTACCATGTCGTATTTTGGAAGGTACATGCTGATTGATTCTAGTTTCCAAATGCAAGGTTGTACGCCCCACATAACCAGCAGCACACATATATATACATACATACTTACACACACACACACACATATATATATATATATATATATATATATATATATATATATATATATATTTGACACTTCAGCTAGTGACCTACGTAAAAGTTCACATATTGCGCAACAGTGAGGATATCGTGACATAGCAACACGAACATTTGCTGACGCTTTTCACCGTTGTCCTTCGTCTTTTGCCCGGTTAATACGACTGATTTCGAAATTTCTGATACAACGTCGGCACTAATATCTGGAGTTATTTCTATCGAGGCAACTCGAAGTTAGTACGAGCCACATTGACAACTGAGAGGTTACTTTTTAGCATGTCTTTATACCTGAGTCACGGCCATTCAACAGTCCACTGTCAAGCTGGCTATACATGAGGACCTTTGTTATTCTGTCATCAGTCATCCTTGCAACATGATCAGCTCGGCGAAGGTGTGGCTGCATCAGGAAACACTCAGTTGCATCAATGTTGCATTTTGCGAGATCAGCATTGGACACCCTATCGTCAAAAATATAGCCACAAATCGGAGACACTTTTTTGAAAGACATCCACACACACACACACACACACACACACATATATATGTATATACGTGTGTGTGAGTGTGTGTGAGTGTGTGCCAAGTAAAAGACAATAGGAATACTGTATTATTCGCCGGCGCGTTTCGTCCAATGTGGACTTATTCAAGGCAAAAGCGAAATGAATTTATTAAAACAAAGTGACTATTAACAACAGAACAAAATATCCTTAGCAACTGGAAGAATTTAGAAAACGCTATTATATTTATATTGTTAACTGAAAATTATGTCAAGTACTGTCACGTGTGGAAGTATTCTTTTTATTGTTGTGTTGACGGATTCAACCATTTTCTTTTGATTTCTTGATACAGTTGTGTACGTTTGCTTGCGACAGTAGTAATTCTGTCAGGAAAGGTTACATAGGGAAAAGCAAATGTACACAACTATATTAAGAAATCAATAGAAAATGGTTGAATCAGTTCAAACACAACAATAAAAACAATATTTCCATTTGATATAATTATATATATATATATATATATATATATATATATATATATATATATTTATTTATATACACATTTTTCATACACACACACACACATATATATATATATATATATATATATATATATATGCGTGCATAAGTGTGTATTGTATAAAAGTTTCGTATTTATGGGAACAGTGGCCAAAATAGGAATTTAAATCATAATCCATAATGTCATCGAAAACATTAGCTTATTTTCTAATGCCAAATATTGAAAATGATGAATTAGACAATCCGCCGCCTCTCTAAATGCTTCTAATAATGTTTCTGTTATTGACTGGATTCTTGAAAATATTTATCCCACATCGCAAAGGTTTAAACTCATCGATTAGACACCATGTCTTCTCAGTAAATGCCTACAATAAGGTTTCCCTTATCAACAAGGATTCTAGTAAAGATTTCTCTCAGAAAGCAAAGGTTCAAACTCATCAATTAGATATAGTACTGTTTAGTAAATCCTTGCAATGTCTCTGTTATCAGCTCCGTACTATAAAAGATTGACTTCCATAGCGCTGATACACACATACCGATACTACTACGACTTTCTGCAATCTCTATAGCTCAAGCTTTTTGAAGCTGGGGCGTATTTGAAATCTTACCAATAATTTTAGGTACACTATATACAAATTTCGGAATAATATATCATAATGGCGTCAAATATCGCAAAAAAGAAATAATGCAATACAAAAATATAAAATGAAACATACCTTAAGTTTATTCATTCTTGTGTTTATAAGAAACATGAGCCTGATGAGTCTTAGCGATTTCTTTACTGTTTGGACGTATATTTGATAGACAAATTCTCATTTCCTCCTCAATACATTGAAGAGTTCCTCTCTTTTTGCACGTAATTGTTGTGATTAAATCTTTCCTTCTCTAATCTTTCTTTTCCCAGTGTTTCCTTACAATATTATTAACCAGAAACTACGAGAGCTTATACGGACATTATAATAAAGAATTTATAAATTTCAACCGGAAGTAGTAATGGCTGTTCCGTCAATGAATGCCAAATATTTTCTTATAAGGAAACGATTATTATTACCATTACAATTATATCAAATATCTTCTTATAGACGATAAACTCTGTTTCACGCCTTACAACACTCAGCTTTTAATAATAGGCACATATAATATAGCAAGGATTATTTAAGAAATAAAAGCTAATAATTTTCATTTGAGGATTCATCTTCACTTCCACAACGTTTTTTTTACGTTATTTTAATTTATAATTATGATTTAATCATTTATCATAAATATTTCATTCTGATGTCATCAAGGGACAAGTGCAGTTGTTCTTAAACTTTTTGAAGTCGGAGCTTACTTGAAATCCTACCAATAATTGTAGGCGCACTATATGCAAATTTCGCAAACTGTTATAATGGCGTCAAATATTACAGAAAAGAAATAATGCAATACAAAAATATAAAATGAAACATACCTTAAGTTTATTCATTCTTGTATTTATAAGGAACATGAGCCTGATGAGCCTTAGCGATTTCTTCAATGTTTGGACGTATATTTGATAGAAAAATTCTTATTTCCTCCTCAATACATTGAAAAGTTCATCTCCTTTTGCACTTAATTGTTGTGAGATCAGAAAAGCCTAATTCACTTAAATATGAACGAGACGGATACCACATTATAATAAAGTAAATATATTTATTTCTTATATCTGGACACATATATTTCTGGAAGATGCCAGATTGAATTTAGCCATCTTCCAGGGTGCACCAGTGCGACCAGGCACACCATTCATGAACCACTGCTCTAGAAGCTTAGAATAATGTCTTTTTTTATCAAAAGTTTCTCAGAAAATATTAGCATTCTTTCACATCGAAGACATTACATTTTTTCAGCTAGACACCCTGCCATTTATAGATGTTCTTGCAATAATGTCTATGTTATCACCAGTGTCCGAGACAATATTGACTTTCTTTCATATCGTAAATATTCAGTCTTATGAATTAGACACTCTTCGGTCTGTTTGAAAGGTTAAATAATGCTTCCATTGTAAACAGTTTTTAGACTGAATTTCAATGAAGAAACAATTGTTATTGCAAGATGTCGCGCCGAGCATGCCTTCCTTGGTCGATGTATTGAACTTCGTATATTTATATAAAAGTTTTTAATAATAATAATAATAATTGAAATCGAAATCGAGATTTCAAAAATGTGGCACATGAGAACACCAACAATCCTGTTGTAGTTGGAGCTCTCGGATTGATTGGAAAAGATTCTAATAGATTAATTGAAAGGATTTTCCTGGAACCCCATGCCTTAAAGAAATACGTGTACAGCCCACTCCTTACAAAGGGCTTTATTTTACAAAGGCTTATTTTTGTGGAAAACGTCATGATGCCATTTTTAAACTTAGGTCTCTGGGCGGGGCCCGGAAAGAAATGAGTACACACCAGAAATCAAAGGAAATAATAATAATAATAATAATAAATCTAACCGCCCAGACATTGTTATTAGAGATCGCAAACAAAAAAATTGCCTCCTTATTGATATGGCAGTCACTGCAGAATGCCATGTATCTTTGAAGATCTTCAAAAAGCTTATCAAAATACAAGGACCTTGAAATCGAAATCTCAAAAATGTGGCACTTGGGAACACCAACAATTCCCGTTGTAGTTGGAGCCCAAGGATTGGTTGGAAAAGATTCCAGCAGATTCATTGAAGGGATTCCTGGAAGTCTATGCCTTACAGAAATACAAAAAATTGTTCTCACGAGTACAGCCCGCACCTTACGAAGGGCTTTGTCTATGTAAAATATGTTTTTTTTTTAATTTTTTTGTTTTTTAATGTTTTTTTTTATTGGAAAACATCATGATGCCATTTTTAACCTTAGGTCCCTGGGCGGGACCCATAAAGAAATGAGTACACATCAGAAATCCAAGGAAATATAATAATAATAATAATGATAATAATAATAGCAAAATTCCGTACTGTTCACATTTCTTGAACGGTCGTGTTTCATCTTTTATAGTCGGATCTTTTCGGAGGCTGGGATCGTCGCCTTTTAACACAGTCTCCAGTGAGCGGCGTTCAAATCCTGGTAAAGGTAAAAAAAGACGGAATGCTGATTTTTCAAGGTAAGAAGATTTTTAGCATTTTTAAGGCAAATCAATTTGACTCAGTACCCGATTACACTGTTAGTGGTGTTAGGAATACGTCGACAGCAACCTTTAAAGAATCATAAATACCCCAACCCCTAAATCTGTTCCGCAATATGTTTGAGGGGCACTGAAAAGTTTTCCATTCGGCCCACTCCAAAAAAAATCTGATCAGCTGACTAAACAGCAGGCATAGTTATTTATTCCGCGTAGCACAAGGCCGAAAATGTGGAGCTGCACACTGGGGGTCGAACATAATATTCAGTCGTAATTTAAAAATGATTTTCTAAGAGTAGCTTAGATCTGGCACAAGGTAGAAAGTGTGGATCGAGTTCCTAGCAGCAGTGATAGGTATTAGTGCTTGTCGAACTGTCTACCTTTGGGTAGAGAGGAACCCAGACAAGGCTATGCCGAAGGGCAAAGTCTCGTCTGGGAAGGTAGACAAATCCAACCCCATTATTACGGCGTCTACGGGGAATTTTTGTCCAGGCCTACAAGGCTCCGAAAAACCCACGTTAAACTGGCCTTGTGCCAGATTCCGCTCTGTGGAGAGCTCGGGTAAATTTTCTGTCTACCTTAAAATTGGTATTTAATACTCGGGTGTATCTCTGGACTTGAAGATAGACTGCTGTCGCGAAGTGTAAATAAGTAATTATCTCATTCGCCTAAGCAAATCCCAAGGATCAGAGAGACAAATTTCAAAAGTTCACAAATATACTAATTGCTAGGAGTGATAAAAATGTAGAGGCTTTCAACTCACAGTTTAGGAAGGGGGTGTTTATTAATCTTAAAGGAAATATTCTAAAACTGCCTTTGACCTACAGCGGGACGCTAGACATTGGCACTACAGGCAAGTTTACCTATGTCATGTTTACCAATTACCATGGATAAATAAGCATACTAATAGAAAATAGATGAGTTACAGGGAAATGCATATATATATATATATATATATATATATATATATATATATATATATATATATATGAATATAAATATATATATATATATATATATATATATATATATATATATATATATATATATACAGAGAAGATAGGGATAGGGAGAGAGGTGGATAGACAAAGAAATATGAACGGGCTTGGCTAGATAGACATATTAGTGCAGCCTATGATATATATATATATATATATATATATATATATATATATATATATATATATAGATAGATAGATAGATAGATAGATAGATAGATAGGAAGCAATATAGACATAGATAGACAGAGAAATATGAACAGAAATAGAGCAGCTGATGATACATAGCTAGCTCACTTGTTCGTTAGATCGATAGATAGATATGAAAGCATATAGATAGATAGATAGATAGATAGATAGATAGATGGGAAGAGATATAGGCATAGATAGATAGATAGACATGGCTAGATAGATATATAAATATGGAAAGAGACTGACAAAAGCTATACAGCACTGATATATATATATATATATATATATATATATATATATATATATATATATATATATAAAGACAGATCGATAGACAGAGAGACGGATTATAGACTATAGGAATATATATATATATATATATATATATATAAATATATGTATATATATATATATATATATATATATATATAGATATATAGATAGATAGATAGATAGATATGAACAAAACATGGTTAGATAGATATAAACAGATTTTGATATATATATATATATATATATATATATATATATATATATATATATATATATATATATATATATATACCAGACAACACTAATAAGCAGCATAAAGATCATAGTAACATTAGACATTTTTTAGTGTGTAAGAATGTTTAGGGTGGGGGTGTAATAATGGTTTAGTGACACAAATTTTACTAATTAGCCTGGGGGATTAATTCCTTTCCCACAGGAATTGGAACTTGGCTCTCTGATGAACAATTCCGAGCTATATTCCATTACCCCACCAGCACATCCAACCTTAGAGCACCTGGTATTTCCAAGTAGTCACCCTTCTAGGTACTGACTAATCTCGACGTTGCTTAACTTCGGTCATCGTTCGGGAACCTGTGTTTCAACGTGATGTATAGATATGAACAGAGTATTATCGATGGGTTCGATAATTGTAACCAGGATATATATAATAAAAAGCGTAACATTACGAAACACGATAGATCTATTTTACTTAACATTTTCCTGCTGTCCAAATGCCACCTTCTCACGTTTTCTACATACCTATCTCTCTATATACTTACCTATGGACGTGTGCGTTTATATAAAACGTATATGGTTGCCAGTAAAAAAAAAAAAAGTCCAAGTGGCGGGTTACAAATTGGAGATATCTAAATCATAAAAAAGTACAGGAATTTAAATATCTAGGAATTATTCAAACAGACGTTGGAAAAAGAAGAATCTGCAGTTTTATTGGTCCTGACCTAGCATCTCGGTTTTCCTGTGTCTTATCTATAAATATATTCAAGGTAATTGTTCTAATACGCCTTCTTCTTTGATCCCTAGACTTTAAGAATTTAAGCGTACTACTAGACTGGAAGCATGGTCCTATCACTCTTTACACTTGAAATTGCTAGATATTACCGCAAGTTCTATGTTAACAGTTTCTTCTCTCGCACTTCTTACGTGTGAACCTCTCTACCGGTTTCTTGCTTTCTAGTTAAACTTGATTTTCAAAAATTTATATGAAATGCCAACACTTACCTTCTGTCTTCTTAATTCCTGTACTTTTATTGTTCTCTCTCATTATTAATGTTTTCTTTTTTCTCATGTTCTTTCGCACTAAGTAACTCGTTACATCTTAGTGACTTTATTCCCTTACTTGGGGAGAAATGATTTTTATAAAGTGTTTAAACAGATGAGGAACATCTTGACACCAAACTTTGAAGGCGCATACAAAAAAGGCGCATTCAAAGTATTATGAAACAGGAAAACGTCAAAGTGCCTAACTTCGCCCGGGTCACAGCATACATTTCCAAAAGCCTGTACCTCAAACGTGTGCTTTTTTTAAAAAAAATCCATTTGAATATTGGATCATTCTTGTTCCAACCTTTTAACTTGTATAATAGATGAGAGAAAAAACTAAAAACATTGCATAGAGCAAAACTTTAGTTACAAGAATTAGCCTGGGATGTGACTTGTCATACACACCTAACTCTCGCAAGAGCTGAAGTGTATTATTAAGCTCCTAACTGTGTTCACATCCACTATTTGGTTTCTGTAAACGTTCAATAAGCGTCGATGAATGTCAGTGGATGAATTTTTGAGCAGGCAGGTATTCATTGACACATTTCTTTTTCGTCCGTATTTTCATGTCAGACGTCCTTTTACTAAACTAATATCAAATGAAAAATTATGAGTTATCGACAGGAAGGTTCAACCTTTCTTAGCATAGCATCAATATCCGCCTCTAGTGTCGTAAGCGAATACCATAAAATAGATAGACGTCATTAATTTGGGAATAACTCTCCTTTCTGTATGTAGATATAGACAGACAGACAGACACACACACACACACACACACACACATATATATATATATATATATATATATATATATATATATATATATCATTACTATAGACGTTATATTCTTTTTATTTCTTTTTTTTGTGCGTATATACACATAGAAAAAGATGAAAAGTATATATTTACTAACAAAAAGCAAGACTTCCTGTTTCAAAAAGGCTGATATGGTTTTATTTATGGCTATGATTTCTTTCTTGGCTATATATATATATATATATATATATATATACGCAAACATATATATATATACCTTGCTTCCTTTCGAGCTAAATGTCCGTACTTAGCCGTTAGTAGTATTCCATCTTGAAAATCTTATCTCTGGCATAAAAAGGCCCATAGTGTCTCGGGTGTGTTTTAGAACAACGCCCTTCCGGGTCGCTGAAAAGGGTGGGGCATAATACCGATGCTGTCGGTTACCTGAAGACATTTCCAAGAGGCAGAGCCGTGTTTTAAGAATTATTTGTTTTGTTTTGTTTTACAATCTTAAATTACGTGAGAAAAAAAGAAAACGTTCCAAACATGTTAGCCTGGTGTACTGCAGGAAGAATCTATCAAACT
Organism: Acanthosepion pharaonis; assembly: GCA_903632075.3. Lineage (NCBI taxonomy): Eukaryota > Metazoa > Mollusca > Cephalopoda > Sepiida > Sepiidae > Acanthosepion > Acanthosepion pharaonis. The sequence continues at coordinate 666,315 of CAHIKZ030002022.1, forward strand.
GGAAAATATTTACAGATGCAAATCGATTTGTGTGTTAATTTTTTTATTTTTTATTTCTTGTTCAACTGAAATTGTTTAGATGAAGAATATATTTGCTATCAATGGAAAAAAACGAAAAACTTACAAAATTGCCATGAAGGTTAATTAAATGTAAAACAAATTTTAATTTGATAAATATTTGCTATTAGTTTTTTTTTTTAATTTTTCAGTTGATTTTTTCCAAACTGATCAATATTAAAATGTTCAGAAATTAATGACGTTTTGCCAAAATATATATAAAAAACAAATGTAAGTTAAATTTCTTCCAAGATATCGATTTATTAAGCGAAGCTTAGATGTGGTACAAGGCCGAAATTATAAAGCACCCAATGAGGATCAAACTCACTAGTCAGTCGTAATTGAATTTGCAAGATAAGATTGTTAACCATTACTCCATATCGCAGTGCCCAATTTGTTGGGCAATAAAATTGTTCGGAAAGAAAATACGGTTTACAAGTAAGGTTTAAAAACAAAATGTCATTTTCGTTTATTTAAATGTTATTCACGAAAAAAATATATGAAGATGCCACCTGTCAAGTCATTCATGATGAGAAGTTGACGGAACCATACTCCGTGCAAATTGGCGTTCGCCAGAAATGCCTGCTGTCGCCGACGATTCTCCTGCTGGTGGTTGACTAGATAATGCGGCAGACAGAGGAACTGGTTTACATTGGACATGCATGAAGAAGCTGGAAGATCTGGACTTCACAGACTATATCAACCTTCTCTCCCACAAACAACAAGATGCGCAGGAGAAGCCGAGTCGTGTTGCAGAAGAAGCTGAGAAGGCTGGTCTCCAAATCAACACCGGGAAGACGGAGGTCATGAGGGTAAACAACAGACAAGACCCAGTGCGATTACATCAAGAAGTCGATGATTTTTTCCACCTGGGAAGCGTCATCAGTAAAGATGGCGGGGAAAAATGAAGATATCAAGTGTCGAATCAACAAATCCCGACACGTTTTCAACCCTCTGCGACCAATATGGAGATCAACAGCCCTCTCACTTTTCAAAACTAACTTCAAGTCGGTCCTACTTTACGGCTCAGAAACCTAGCGGGTAACCAAGACCAACACCCACAAACTTCAGACATTTACCAACCGATGTCTCAGGAAAATCCTTAATATCAGGTGACCGGAAGTCGTCTCCAACGACCAACTGTGGAACAGAACCAGACTATCCCCAATCGAGATTAACGTCAAACAGAAATGGGAATGGATCGGCCACACACGCCGCAAACCTGCTTCTGGTATGACCAGGCATGCTCTTGTCTGGAATCCAGAAGGGAAGCGAAAAGTGGGTCGACCAAAACAAATTTGGCGTAGAAGTGTTGACGCCGAGGTGAAGGCAGTCGGCACGACATGGGCCGAGCTGAAGAGGATCAACCGAAACCGAGTCCGTTGGAGAGGTGTTGTTGCGGCCCTGTGTTCCCCAAGGAATCAAGACGTATATGAAGATTAATGAAAAAATGCAATTATCTTCAATTTGAACGTCTGCTAGCCAAACGGGTAAGCAAATTTTTGATTTCACGTTTAAAAAATCTATTTTTACTCGCATGTTTCGATACTAAACTTAAAGAAATCGATGTTTTTATCCGAAAAACCCTGAAAGACAATTTTCAAATTTGTATCTGAATTTTTCAGTTCAATGTGGTGACTATGATGGATGTGGAAGAACTGAACCTAACAATTTTTTTCGGGTGTCTTTGCAGAATCTGCTCTAGCTCTGTCATTCTGAAGAATAATAACATTTCTATATACTAAGGGCACTTGTGATGTAATTCTTTGTTTATCTATTCAAGTTGCTCTTAATGAACGTCTTAGCAGTGGTGGTTGTTTCCTGTTGTACTTAGCTCATAATGGGTGACACCTTTCATATTCCACCATACACAAAACATTGTCTTCTGTGGAAGGAGACCAAGTTTTGGTGTCACGAGTGGTTTCTCATTTTGTGATAAACACTGTTGACATTCAAAACCCATTTTTCATTACTTTTAAAAATGTTTTTATGTTGTTTATTCTTACTTTCTGTTTTTCTTAACTCTCTCTTTATATTTTTTCTTTCTTAAGCTTTTCCTCCACTTTTCAGAAAAAGATATTTCTTTCTTTCTAGCTTAAATTGTTTATTTTTATTTTCTTGATGGGTAAATTTATATTTCTTTTATATTCAAGCATTGTTTCATTCTTTCTCTCTTTTGTCTCTTTTTGCGGCGACTTTCTTTTCAGGTTTATTTTTTTATGTTTCAACTCTCTCACTCTTCTTCATTCTTTTTCCTTCAATTTTTCCGAAAATTTCTTTCTTTGTTTCTTTGAAGTAACATTTATTTTTCTTCGTTTTCCACGACAAATTTTATCCGCTAGTTTATAATTTTTTTATATTCTTTCTTTCTTTTCTTTCTTTCTTTCTTTCTTTCTTTCTTTCTTTCTTTCTTTCTTTCTTTCTTTCTTGTCATGTTACTTCTTTTTTATGCTTATGTTTCTTTTTTCTCTTTTTTTCTTTTCCTCCGTTTTTACTCACAAATACTTTTTTCTTTCTTTCTCGTCACGTTTCTTCTTTTTTATGTTTATGTTCTGTTTCTTTTTTCTCTTTTTTTCTTTTTCTCCGTTTTTACTCACAAATTCTTTCTTTCTTTCTTTCTTTCTTTCTTTCTGTCTTTCTCGTCTGTTTCTTCTTTTTATGATTATGTTCTGTTTCTTTTTTCTCTTTTTCTTTTCCTCCGTTTTTACTCACATATTCTTTCTTTCTTTCTTTCTTTTTTCTTTCATTCTTTCTTTCTTTCTTTTTTTCTCGTCTGTTTCTTCTTTTTTATGTTTATGTTCTTTTTCCTTTCTTCTCTTTTTCTTTTCCTTCGTTTTTAATCACAAATTCTTTTTTTCTTTCTTTCTCGTCATGTTTCTTCTTTTTTATGTTTATTTTCTGTTTCTTTTTTCTCTTTTTTCTTTTCGTCCGTTTTTACACACAAACTCTTTCTTTCTTTCTTTCTTTCTTTCTCGTCTGTTTCTTCTTTTTTATATTTATATTCTTTTTCCTTTTTTATCTTTTTTCTTTTCCTTCGTTTTTACTCACAAATTCTTTCTTTCTTTCTTTCTTTCTTTCTCGTCATGTTTCTTCTTTTTTATGTTTATTTTCTGTTTCTTTTTTCTCTTTTTTCTTTTCCTCCGTTTTTACACACAAACTCTTTCTTTCTTTCTTTCTTTCTCGTCTGTTTCTTCTTTTTTATATTTATATTCTTTTTCCTTTTTTATCTTTTTTCTTTTCCTCCGTTTTTACTCACAAATTCTTTCTTTCTTTCTTTCTTTCTTTCTTTCTTTCTCGTCATGTTTCTTCTATTTTATGTTTATGTTCTGTTTCTTTTTTCGCTTTATTCTTTTGCTCCGTTTTTGCTCACAAAATCTTTCTTTCTTTCTTTCTTTCTTCCTTTCTTTCTTTCTTTCTTTCTTTCTTTCTTTCTTTCTTTCTTTCTTTCATTCTTTCTCGTCATGTTTCTTCTTTTTTATGTTTATGGTCTTTTTCGTTTTTCTCTTTTTTCTTTTCCTCCGTTTTTACTCACAAATTTTTTCTTTCTTTCTTTCTTGTCATGCTTTTCGTTTTTCTTTCTTATATTTATTTTTGTTTCTCTTTTTTCTTTTCATCAGTTTTTACTCACAACTTCTTTCTTTCGTTTCTGTTGTATTTTTCTTTTTTCATTCTTATGTTTATTTTCTGTTTTTTTTCTCTCTTTTTTCTTTTCCTCCGTTTTTACTCTCAGATTCTTTCTTTCTTTTTTTGACATGTTTTACATTTTTCTTTATGTTTATTTTTTCTCTTTTTTCCTTTCCTCCGTTTTTACTCAGAAATCCTTTCTGTCTTTCTTTCTTTTCTTTCCTTCTCATCAGGTTTTTCGTTTTTACTCACAAACTCTTTCTTTCTTTCTTTCTTTTCATGTTTTTCGTTTTTCTTATATTTATTTTTGTTTCTTTTCTTTTTTTCTGCTCTCTTTTACTCACAAACACTTTCTTTGTTTCTTTCTTTCTTTTCATGTTTTTCCATTTTCTTTATGTTTATTTTATGTTTCTTTTTTCTCTTTTTTTCTTTCCCTAAGTTTTTACTCACAAATTCTTTCTTTCTTTCTCGTCATGTTTCTTCTTTTTTCTTTCTCATATTCATTTTCTGTTTCTTTTTTCTCTTTTTTCTTTTCATCCATTTTTACTCACAAATTCTTTCTTTCTTTCTTACTTTCAAAATTTCCGACGCATTTATACTTTTATACTCTTTCTCTTTTCTTCCTTCCCTTTTTTCTTGATTTTATATTTCGTCTTCCCTCTTCTCTCTCTTCCTCCCTCTTGCCTTTGTTTTGGATTTCTCTATTCCGTTCCTCCTCCTCCTCTTACTACTTCTCTTCTCTATACTTCTCCAACTATTTTTTCTTTTCTTTTATATTTCGTTCGATCTTTCCCTAGTTCCTCTCTTCCACCTCCTCATACTAATACTCCATTTATTCAACCAACTCTCACTTCTCTTCTTCTCTCCCCTAACTTTTTCCTCTCTACTCTTCCTTTTTTTCCTCCTTCTTCCTATGTCTTTCCATTCACACTTCTTCTTCTTCTTCTTCATTTTTCTTTGTTTCTACTTCCTACTTCTTTTCTATCTCCTCATACTACTACATCTTTTCAACGCCCTCTCATTTCTGTTCCTCTCTCCACTACCTCTGTTCTGACTCCTCTTTCATTTCCCCCCTTCTTCCTATATATTTCTATTCGCCCTTCTCTTTCTGTTCTTTTCCTTCCTTCAGATGGCATATTCTAGGAGGGCTAGCTAATCCATATCGTAGACACCTTCTCAGGCACATTTATATTTTGTCAACAATCGTGAAGCCAACCTGTGGTTTATAATTTAACTCTCTAATATGTCACTTCTCTGTACCAAATCATTTAATTAATAAATCATTTTTTTTAATTATCGTTTATGCCTGAAGGATCCATTTTTCATTAATGGCTAGCATAAAAAAACAAGTCTTTATAGTTACGTTTAAGCAGTGATTTTATGTTCGTACACGTGTAATCACGCGATGCCATTTTATCGAAAAGTCTGAAGAGAAGCCACACGGTTTGCTGAAATTGCTCGAATTATTGTTCTAAGTAAATATTTTAAACCAAATTTTTATGAAGACATACTGCATTAATATAAATTGCTTTCTATCGAAGTAATATTGAATTTAACATTATCTTTTTTTTTTGAGTATCGAAACTGTTATTATGTTAAGAACTTCCCCAAGAGTTCTAGTTATTAAATAATCTTTTGCTTGGCAGGAAAAAGAAAAACACACGATAATTGACAAGACAAAGAAATTTGTGAGAATGATGAAAGCGGCCATTTATAGGGTAAAAGGCAGATAAAGAAAGAATTTTGATTAAAATGTATTTATAATTCTTGCAAAGAAACCATTTCTCATCAGCAGAGCTTACCGCGGAAATGTAACGTTTTTCTTCGAGGTACAATCTGCAAACCGATGTCTTGTAAGCAAAGGTAATATTCTTAACATTTACGATTAAAAGTTTAATTTTCATTTTTCAGCCTAAATAACGACAGATTTAAAAAGTGAGACTTTATTCTTTTCGTATAATCAGTGATGGCCATACTTCAAAACGAAGAACTGTCTTATGTTATATTAGTACCGATAGGTATAATTGTCAGGACCGCTGCGTACCTCCTGCTGAAATCCCTGACCGGGATGGGGGGCTGTTTGGGTGCCAAGGGCAGTGCTTTGTGACCCTCGGTATTTGTTTTTTCTTTTATATATATATATATATATATATATATATATATATATATATATAGGTAGAATTTATATGCCAAATTATATAAGCTTAATAATGCCCTTTATAAATTACCTTTATAGTAAGGAATTTTTTTGTCATTTTCTACTAATCTGTCTTGTCCACAGAATTGATCTGGGAATTCAACTAATCTATCTATTCAACTAATCTATCTATCTATCTATATATATATATATATATATATATATATATATATATATATATGCCAATTAATAAATTTCATTTTATCACATAATAATTTTAAATTCAACAACAAACACTATTTACAGATTAGTGGCACAGCAATCGGCACGAAAATGGCATCTAGTTATGCTAATATCTTTATGCACAT
>CAHIKZ030002022.1:677500-697500 GCA_903632075.3 Acanthosepion pharaonis
AGGCCGATAATCGCTATTTCCTTTGATGATAAGCCAAAATATATTTTTTGAAGCTGAAAGGATGTACATCCCTAATTTCTCTTGTTGTCTATCAGTGAAAAATTGACGTGTTTTAATGTAGCAAACAGTCATTTCCTTTCAGTTTCGTCTTATAAATATACATATGCAAAATGGTGTTTTAGTTTTAAGCTGTTAGTGAACTTAGGCTTCGGTTTTAACGCAAAACTTTACACGCTACTCTTGTCATATCATCAGGAATATAGAGATCATGCGAGATTTTCCTTCAAACCGGCATCGGATGATCTTAAAATTAGAAGGGATAAGGGAAAGAATAAGAGGATACAGGCGAAGGTTTAGCGGTGCAGAGAGACATGAGGTATTCGATAATCTAAGCTATTAATATCCTTGACTTTTGTATGGGTACATCTAATGGGATAAGGAGTAGAACGAGAAGATACTAGCAATGGATAGAACTGTAGAGACAGGTGATAACTGATAATTTTCGTTGTCTCCTCCTGCAAAAAATTTATATCAACCCGACGCATCAGAATAGAAACTATTACATTTATTGTCTAAATTTTAAAGTTAACATTCATTATCAATCCTTCTGACACTGTTTCCCAGAATTTTCAGCTCAAAACTTACGTATTGTATCAGTCAGTCATGTGCCATGCGTGATACGCGCATAGTCGATCATGTATCTTTCAATACATGACTGACGAGGCAAATTTTTTCCCGTAGTAGGTTGCCATTTCTTTCTGCGGTAGACCAGTTGCCATCCAGGGCTATAGAACCCGGTCTGTCCTTTATTTACCCATAGCTTGGGGGTGTGTGGAGAAGATGATGATTCATACCCCCCGAAGGATATTAGCACGTAAGTGAATGTAATGGACTGGAATTCGAACCCGGCTCTCCGATTCCGCAATCCTAGCCGTTATCCAGTACTCCACCGTGCCACCCTTCTATACATAAATACCACAGAAACAAATGGCAATTTTATATGCGGAAAAAAAATACAATTTTGTCAGTTCTGTATCGAAAGATACATGATCTTTTATAGGGATGTATAAATATAGGGAAACTAATTATTAATTTTTTTTTTCCAGCCTCGTTCGTCGCCATATTCAGGACCTTATAACCCAAAATAATTTATATCTTAACTAGCTAATACATTAAAGACGGTTTAAATTACCAAACTGCATTTGTTTTTTGGAATATTCAGATAGTTATGATATTCATTTTAACCTGCTTTATTGTTGCTCGTATCAAAAACATTATGACAGTTTCATCTATAGACTATGCAAAGGCGTTCGACAAAGTACGCCACAAGGATCTGCTGGAACTGCTCAGTAACCTCAATATATTCAGGAAAGATATCAGAACAATCAAGAAACTATACTGGCAGCAAACAGCATGTATGCGCATAGGGAACGAGTTCAGCGTATATACAAAAATAGAAAGGGACGTAAGGCAAGGATGCATCTTCTCACCCGACCTGTTCAACCTATACAGCAAGGCACTTCTGAGAGAATTGGAACCTTACCGGGAATTAGTATTGGCTACCACAATCTTAACAACATAAAATACGCAGATCACACTGTACTAATATCAGGCACGGAAAAGAAATTAGAAAATCTCCTACAGAAGGTAGCAAGGTCAAATTATTAGAGAATAATTTCTTTTTTCTTGTTTCTAATTATGATTTTATTGCTTAGACCAAGGCATGGCGTGTTCAGACTGAGTACGAGAAAAATACATCTTGCCAATGTCTTATTTCAAGCTTAATCAAATTGTTATTCACCTGACTCTTTATTTGGTATGTTTACCAATTTTTATTGATTTATTTTTTTTCTACTAATGTTACTCGTAAAACTGAATTTCTGTCATAAATGTAAAGGGCAATAGTACCAACTATCACAATTAAACAACGACTTCTTCTTCATTACCATCTTTTTCTCATTCTTCCTATTCTTCTTATTCTTATTATTATTCCTTCTCCTCCTCCTCTTCTTCTTCTTCCTCTTTTTTCTTCTTTTTCCTCTTCTTCTTCATCTTCATCTTCTTCTTCTTCTACATCTTCTTTAGTCCCATGTTTCTTCAGGTGATGAGGGATCATGATTCTATACAACTTCCTCTCCCTTGTAGCTCTCCACAATATTTGTCTGGGCTTACTTTAAGTCCCAGCCGTCTTCCAGTGAATCTACCAGTACAGTTTTCTTTCTGGCATATCCTTTATCTGAGATTAGTTTGGTTTAGTTTGGTTTAAGGCTTATCAAACTCAATGTGTTATTTAATGCAGACAAGATTTTTATTGCTGCTAATATTTTTTTCCCAAAAATATATTGTTAATAATATTTTTAACAGAATTGTATTGCTGGTAATAATTTGTCATTCGAAAAATTTATTGTTATTATTAAAACATATTTTTACACTTTAATAGTGTATTGACCCCGGTTTGGGAGTCAACTATTTACCCATAATTGGAGCCCTAACAGGTGCTACCATCCCGGATCAGAGTGGACCTGGGAACACCAGCAATTAAGAGGTGGTTCCACGTTCCTCAAAACCTCATGATCAGAGGCCTTGCTGTTGGACGTAATTTATCGTCTTACCCAGGCCGCGGATGTAGTTTAGCGTCTTACCCAGGTCGCGGATGTAGTTTACCGTCTTACCCAGGACGCGGATGTAGTTTATCGTCTTATCCAGGACGCGGACGTGGTTTATCCGCATACCCAGGACGCGGAGGTTGGTTATCGTCTTACCCAGGCCCCGGATCTATATCGTCTTACCCAGGCCGCGTATGTAGTTTATCATCTTACCCAGGACGCCTGTCCAAGATTGACGTTAGTAAACAAACAAACAAACAAAAAAAACAATAATAAAATTTAGTAAACGTGGTTAGGTTGTTGGCACATGTGTTTTTTTTTTTTAATTTCGAGGATCACCCAGGAAGGATCTAACTCAATATTCTGAGTTAATGGCAAACAAGACTGAAAAATTATATAAAAGTTGTAAAAAACAGTTATAATAAAGAATGCAACGCACTAGAGTGTGATGCTAAAAAAGCAACAGTTAAAAGATGGCATGAAAAATAGTCATAAACAATAATTACCAATTTTACCTGTCGCATTGCTGATAGCAAGATGACCATTTGATATTGTGCATTTTGCCCATTGATATATCTTTTTTTCATATATATATATATATATATATATATATATATATATATATATATATATATATATATATATATAAAAATTTCTCCGATTTAATCGGTAGAGAAGACAATATTTATGAATAAAATGACAATAGGAAAACTGGTAATTGCTGACGCGTTTTCGTCCAATTTGGACTTTATCAAAGCAAAATACGAAAATGAAATTAAATGAATAATTTTAACTAAAAAAAACAAAACAGAATGTACCTAGCAACTGGAATGTAGAGACACGTATTCATAAAATAGAAAGAAAATGGTTGAATACATCAACACAGAAATAATGACAATATTCTCCACACGTGACAATCTCTGACGTTATTTTTCAGTTAAAAATATGAAAATAGCGTTTCTCTACATTCCAGTTGCTAGGTACATTCTGTTTTTGTTTTTATTAGTTACTTTGTTCATTTAATTTCATTTTCGTATTTTTTTGATAAAGTCCACATTGGACGAAACGCGTCAGCAATTACCAGTTTTCCTATTTCATTTTATATTCATAATATATATATATATATATATATATATATATATATATATATATATACAATATGAAAAGTATAATTATAAATATTTAATGATATAAAATAAAATCCTTCGCTAACAAAATTTTAAAGATGCACATTTTTTACTAATCTACTCAATGAATTGTTATGATCCTTGATTTTTTTTAAATTATAACTTGTATAATAAATTTTTTTAAATATGTTGGTACTTTCAAAACACATTCTTATTCATTAACTTTATTTAATATACTTTTTATATATCAAATTTCATTGCAATTACACACACACACTGCACACACACACACACATGCACGCAGCAAAAAAAATTTTTACACACACACACACACACACATATATATATATATATTTACATATATAAAATATTTAAAATAAAAGAAAATTTTTTAAACGCAATGTTTTTTGTTTACGCAACATCGCTCGTAATAATCAACTGCAGCGATGGTCCTTCAGTGTACAATTATTAGAATTTTTAATGGACGATAAATAAAAAAAAATATTTATAAATCCTGATTTTAAAATAATTTATTTTTGTTTTATTTTTCAAGTGTGTCCTTTTAAAAAACATAAAGTACAACACCAATTCTGTTTACAAAAGCAGGGTACTTTTAGCATAATGCTTTGTTTACCAGATCAAGTTCCTGACAGCAAACTCATACAGTGATGGTCCTTCCATGTTCCAGAAGCTTGTAATGGACGACTCCTTTCATATTCTACCAGATTCAAAGCAAGGATTTATGTAGATGGAGTCTTGAATTTGGTGTTGGCATTGGCTTATTTGACGATTACCACTGCCTTGTTCGTTTTCTGTTCACATGCAAAATGCATTTTTCATCACCTGTAACAAGGCAGCGCAAATATGAATATTTTGTATAAGGATCGTTAAAAAAGATATATACTGAACATATGAATATTTTGTGTTCGATTCTCAGACGAAATCTTATAAGAAAACAAAAATATCTCTCGTTACATGGTTTTCCAATTCACTTGAGAAGTTTGTGGGGAGTTGAATCCGACATCATCTTGTGCCAAATCTATTTTGTTTTGACGAAATGTAAAATTAAACAAAATTTTCAAATGTTCAAATTATTTAGAGTCGGGTTTTTAAAAATGAAGCTAATTGGTTTATCGCCGTTTTGAAACTATTTAAATCACGTCTGACATGTAGGAAGTTATATGCAAATATATACCCTGTAAAAATGTTTTTGAATGTCTAATTTTTTTATGTTATTTTCATAATTCGTACATTAAATAATGGTGAGTAAGTTGCTTTTTAACATTATAATCATTCATGAAGATAAATAAATTATAAACTATAAATGATACACTGTCGGATAGAAAAGATGATAAACTAATTTTAGACGCAGTTTCGTACCATTCAACCTTAGTTCTTGAAGATATCAATAGATTATTGAAATACTTATAAACGACAGACTGTAGGACAGAAGATATGATAAACTAATCCCAGATGTACTTTTGTAACATTTAACCATGATTCTTTTTTGAATCATGAGTCATAACTCATAATAATTGAAATATGTAATTTAGAATTTACCTATCATATATATATATATATATATATATATATATGCAAAATAAAAAGGCTAAAAATAATAAAAGCCTTATGAATAAAAACAAAAAAAGCAACGCTCAATAATATCAACCATGAACATGGGTACAATATCTTGAACGTATTTTAAAATGGAATTTTTTTATAAATACATACATGAAACAAACTCTTTTTTTTGTTTAAAGTTTAAAACATTTAATGGAAAAAAATTTCTAAATGTATTCATATGATTTCATCAAAAAAGAACATTATTTTGACAGTTTTTAAGTTATCATCTGAAAAAAAAAAAAATTAAATAATACAAAAATTGTATACAAAAAAAATAAAAAAATATATTTTTGTATGTCGTATTCAATGAAATTTGGGTGAAAGAAGGATTGAATCTAAATACACATAAAATCTTACTTATTATAAAACGCAGATTGTATGTGGTTGTGTGTGTGTGTGTTGTGTGTCTTAAGTTTATATATTGGATCGGAATTTCCTAACATTTTTCAACCGATTTCAATAAAACTTCACAGGACTACGTAACATTAATTTGCGGTAGTTCTGATAGTTTTTCCAAAATTGAAAACACAATTGTTTTTGCACAAAATCATTTTGAAAACACGATTAAGAGGCATCGAGATAATGAAAGGGGACAAAAAATAGAGTTATATTTATTATAAAACCCAGGTTGTTTGTGTGTGTGTGTTCGTTTATATATGGATGTGATTCTATTCAATCGATAGACTCATAACGATTGAAAACAATGCTTTTGTTTGAGTTTGGGTTTGACCAATTAAAAAAGTTTCATCAAAAAACAAAAAAAAAAAAAAACTAATTAAGACATGCGTGTCCGTCAACCTTAAACAATAATCTTTGTCAATTTTATTTTTTTAGTCTTTATGATGGTCGATACTTGATCTATCTCTTAACTGTTACATTAGCGGCAACGCTGGGAAATTTGACTATATATATATATATATATATATATATATATATATATATATATATATATATATGTATGTATGTAATTTATGTGTATGTGTGTGTGTGTGTGTGTGTGTTGTGTGTGTGATTTTAAAATTATAGGTAAATTAAAATATGTCATTATAAAAGTTGTTGGTAGATTTATCTTCAGATATCTTCGCTCATTGACAAAGAGTCGTCGTGCCTAGTTGAAGCGGTTCTTCCTACTTTGCTCACCTTCAAAATTTTAAAGATCAGTCAAGCTTGTACAAAAAATGCATTTTATTGTTTCCACTTATTTACTGTATTTTTTGTCATTTTTAAAGCCGAACAAGCCTGTCCCATTGTTATTTTACCTTTGCAATTTTTATCGTCTGACTCATAGAATACGTAAAAGTTTTTTTAGTACAAACTTATGAATTTTTTTTTCTTTTCGCTGACACTCGAGCTTCGTTATGAAGTTTTAGTTACAGTGTTATAACAATTTGCTTATGCAGTATATGATATCACGTGTAGGATTTGTTAAATCAATACAAGAACTTAAAATCAATGGAACTGATTACATATACAATGGGGTTTCATTAAACAAATACATGAATGTTTTCGTTCTGTCACATGATTATATATATATATATATATATATATATATATATATATATATATATATATATATTATGAAATTTATAAGATAAAGACATCAAAACCAACTCTTAATTAAAATTAAATAAATAGTTCAGTTCGAAATATTTTGTGTTTTAACCGGATTGATATACACCTGATGAAGGTCGGGGGTACAACAACCGAAACGTCGTGATAACAACAACAAAAATAAGGATACTAGTCCAAATGTAAATAGTGTAAATAATGAAGATAGCTTAATTATTGTTGTTTATTATAGAATTCAGCCTGAGATTATCCATTTTCTCATAAATATTGTGTTATTCACGACAAGAAATACACGATGGCTGAATCGCATTTAATGTCAATAAATAACTTACATTCTAAGAAGAGTTGATATATGGTGACCCCAATATGTACTGAATCACACTAAGAGATACTAAAATTAGGCTGCCTCTTCCTGGTATTAAGTATAGGCCTCCTCCTCCTTGTCTGCAACCTCTCTAATACATCATCGTTGCTCACAGGCTGGGTCCAATGTATCCTTAGCATCCTTCTGTAGAACCACATCTCCATCGCCTCCATCTTTGAGGAAATCGTCCAACATTCGCTGCCGTAAAGAAGGACAGATGCCACGTAACAGCTTAGTATTCATTTCTTTGTTGCCAAAGAAATCATCCTGTCTCTCAATACTCTGCCCAGCTTTTGGAATGTGTCCTTAGCCATCCCCAATACGTCTACGGATCTCAGTGTCGCACTTACCGTTCTCAGATATTTAAACTTCCGCGTCTCCTTCATTCTAGTGTTCCCGACTTTAAGAATCGCATTTCGGGTTCATCCTCTTATTGATGACCATGCATTCTGTCTTCTTGTAGTTTATGCTTAGTCCCTTCTTCTCCCTCTTCGTCGCTACCTTTTGTAGCAGATTTTGTCATTTCTATTTCGTGTCTGCTATCAGCACAGTGTCATCCGCGTATCTTATGTTGTTAAGATTGTAGTCGCAATTAATAAACAAAAAAAAACAAAAAAAAAAAACTGACAAATAAATCAGCAAAAATATTCTTTTACTTTGTTAAACTATGAATTTATTTTTAAAAGTAATAATTTACTTGTGAAGTTTTTTTTAAAGATAATTTTGCAACACACCAAACCTTCTCATGTTTAAATCCTGTTAAAATCGATAAAGAATTAAACGAAAAAAGAAACGAAAATCTTTTGGTAACTGGAAACTGGAAAATCTTCGATGCCAGCTGAAGATTTGAAAAACACCAAAGGAAGTATGTCTATAGATATTAGTGCTCAGAAAGTAATTACGTTTTACTAGAATCGATGTAAAAACATAAGTTGTTCTTCTCTGCCCTCTTGCCTCGGCCGTCCAGTGCTTTCTGCATTCTGTTGAGGATTCTTCTAGACTCTTGTGAGTATCAAATTTTCCAAGCCTTCTTTCCTTATTATATACCCTACAAATTTCAACTGCCTCTTTCTGATGTTAAGTATGAGCATCCTTTTTGTTGCTCTTTTCTCTAAAAATTTGTTGTTGCTTACATTTTCGGTTCATTCTCAATATCCTTCTGTAGAACTATATTTCTGTTATCTCTTCTTCATCTGTGAGAAGGGGGTCCAACATTCACTGATATATAGGAGGACTGATATAATTATAATTATTAATTATAGGTAGGAATACTCAGTATTATGATTAAAGAGGTACGACTTTTAATTAGTTGCATTATAATTGTTTGAATCAATTAAACGTTTCTGTATGTTGTTTATATTAATTTGATAACTGAATTAGCGGAGAAATTTTTTTCGAAAAACTTTTTTGCATTATTAATTTCATCAAATATTTACTATGTACAGATATATCATTTTCATATCTAACTTATACCATAAGCTAATTTCGATTTTCAAAATAAAATTGTTTTCTATGTTATTCAAAGAATATCGGATCCAGAGGTGATCCCATGGCTACATTGAAGGTTTCTGAGTATTTATTAATTAAATGCTTGTAGGGCTAGTAGTAACTGCGAGGATGAGATTATTTTTACGACCATAAAGAACCTATTCCTAGGAGGATTTGAATAATCATAATTAAGTAAATCATCGATCGACTCTAGAAGAAACCTCAACAGAATGCAGAAAGCACTGAATGGCCGTTTCGTCCTATATTTGGGACTCATCAGCAGTGCGCATCCACTACCGAGAATCGAGGGCGCTCTATCGTGTCTAGTTTGTTACCGCTTCGTCACCGAAATCCGTTGGCCCAGTGGGTAGTAGCTTGCGTTATAGTAACAGTCCGGGTTCGATTCTCGGATGATGAGTCCCCGAAATAGGACGAAACGGCCGTCCAGTGCTTTCTGCATTCTGTTGAGGATTCTTCTAGACTCAGTAAATTACTTACTTATGATTATTCAAATAGTTCTAATAATAATTTCTATCATTTGTATATCCTTGCTTGAACCGGCTTCCAATGATCTGAATGGAGCGGCATGGGGATAGAAGACGTGACTTGTGGGGGCACAGTCCAGTGGATGAGTTACACGACGGAATTTGTGAAGTGCTGGCGCTATATCGAGTCTAGTTAGTTACCTCTTCGTCACCGAGGTCCGTTGGTACAGTGGGTATGACGCTTGCGTCGTATCGTAACTGTCCGGGTTCGATTCTTGGTTGTGGATTCGCATTGCTGATGAGTCCCAAAATAAGACGAAACGGCCGTCCAGTGTTTTCTGCATTCTATTGAAGATTCTTCTAGACTCGATGAATTAATTAATTATGGTAAAGAAGAACAAAGAATTAGCTGCGCCATGAAACTATTCGAACATTTGATGATAAAAATTCAACCACAAAATTTAAAATCAAATGTGATGCATTTGTACAAAAGATTTATGCACTTGTACACTCTATATATTTGTATTATTTCGAACTGTTGATCTCATCTTGGTTTCTATATATGTTGTTATATACACATTTAGACCATGCACTCTCTGGTCATTATCAGGTGTCCATTGAGTGACTGATATGGCATATCTGTTGATTATTGTGATATTTTTCTCCGTATGATCTCAGTTATTGTTCGGTCCTACTGAATCGGTGCTCGACACCCAGTCATATGTCTCCCTAACTATTTTCACCCATAAAAAGAGATGCACTGCTTATCAGCTTCTCGAAGGTATGCCAACTGGTTATGATCAGGCAAATCTGTGGTACAGAATTAGGATGTTTACTATAGCCCGTCTTGATTCACCCAGACAAAACACCTCCAAGCAATTCAGATGAGAATCTATGAAACCCATAGCAAGTTTAACATCAGGGCGTTCATTATTATTAATATGACTATTATTACTATTTATTGTTGTTGTTATTGTTTCCTTTTACTTTCCGGGTCCCAACCAGAGATCTAAGGTCAGAAATGGCATCATGATATTTTTTTGGTATTTTTGGACTACCCCCATCCGACAAAAAACCCAAAATCACACATTTTACATCGATAAAGCCCTTCGTAAGATGTGATCTGTACTTGTCAGTACAATTTTTTGTATTTCTTTAAGGCTTGGGCTTCCAGTAATCCCTTCAATGTATCCATCGGAACATTTTCCACTCAATCCGAGGACTCCAACTACAACTGGAAATATTGTTGTCATGTGCCACATTTTTGAAAATTCGATTTCAAGGTTCTTGTATTTTGTTAGGTTTTTGAAAATCTTCAAAAATACATTGCAGTCTGCAGGGACTAATATGCCAATAATAATAATAATAATAATAATAATTTTTATTATTATTATTGTTGTTGTTGCTGTTATTATGTTTATTTTTACTGGCAAAATTATCAAACTAATACATAAAGCCCTAATCAAAAACTAATTCCTGATTTCACATGAAATCAAGTTTAATCGATACTTACCTATGAAATCGGCATTTAACCTATCAATTTTAACCAAGAACATCAACCATGCTCGAAGACGATGTCCATTCGAGGAAAGGGCAGTATTTGACGCTGCACAGTCTTCTGAAATAAAGAGTCAAGAGAAAATGTGGAGAATGATGTTTGTGCCTAAGCAGAGGGAAAAACAACAGGATGAACAATTCACATTAGTGCAGATGAAAAATGGGAGAGAGATAACGAGGTAGATAGAATGAAATTTTTAAAACATATTTGCTTCCTATTGACAATATGTTTCTATAAAAAATATTTTAACTTTAACGTTTCACATGTTTCTATAAAAAATATTTTAACTTTAACGTTTCATTGACGCGCTAGGAATTTTTTTCTAAATAAAAATTAAAATTAAAATTAATTCAGGGTACAAAATTTATGGATTCTGTAAAACAGCAAATCACGAAAAAAAAATATTTATATATACACCATAAGCTAAAAGTTTTGGGTCACCCTATGGATTTATTTTTTAAAAAACAATAATGCCACTAAAATGCAATGGGTCACTGAAAGTGAAAGAAAATGAGAAAACTTTAGGGGTGGGGAGAAAACAGAAAGATGGCGATTGACGTTATATTTAAGTATTGGCAGATTTGAAGATGTTCGAAAAGCAGGGAGCCGATAGAGAGTTCAACATCTGGGAAGAAAGGCATTCATATACCCATTTCGTTCTGGCGATAGTCTTGGGTCGACGGTCGAGGCGATCATAATAATGTTGTCTTCCTCACTTTTCTTCTCTCGGCCGGTGAACGCTGGTTGTTTTTGGTAATGAAATATCTTTGGTTCGGAATTAAAAGAGAGACATCAATAAAAAGGAATTTTAACATCTATTTTATTAACCACGTCGACGTGTACATTTCTAACTAGCCAGTGGGGTCATTCTATCAGCCCCACTGGGGAGCAAGTGCCCCGAGACACGAAATAATCATGTCTGATCTCTTCGACGTGTAAAACTTAACTCACTGAAATAACTTTCTATCTCTCTAACCTTCCACGCTAATTTTAACCAAACGAAAAGGACTTCCTTTGTTTTGTCTGACATCTGACCTTAAGTTAAGTCAGAGAAAAATACAATTCTTTAAAAAATAATAGTCTGCTATTAGCTGTATACAACCACTTCCTCAGATCAATGGTTAAAATGGCTTTGTGCGGGTGAAGTCTGTAGCTCTTGGCGAAGACAACACTTCTTCGAACCTTGTGGACTGGCGCCACAGAATCACAATCAAAGAAATATACCAAATAAAAGAAACCACATTACTTGAGGACGTTCAGAAGCAGCAGCAGCAACAAATAAAATCAATAACATTCTATATAAATCACATTACCGGAAACAGCTCGCTATTAGGGAGGCCTTGTATATCAAATATCTCTCTCCTACTATTAATCTCACCGTATTTAACAGTGGAAATGGAGTGTTAAAAATTTTATTTTTAAATAAAAAGATGCTCACGCGAATTCCATCCGGGCTCAAATGCGAAGGCTCGGAATAAACGCTCCTATTCAATGCTACATAAAAATAAAATACAACTTAAAAAGCCAAAACATGAGGAAAAACTAACAACACCAAAAACAAAATCTCCTTGAAAATGGCTAAAGAAGTATCCTAAAGCTAGGGACAATGAAAAGGCACAGGGAGGCAATTTCACTGCGGTAGAAAAATAACTGGAGTCGAGACACCAGATCAGGAGTAATAATATTGCTGATTCTTCTTTGGATTTTATCAAGGATCTCTAGATATATAGCAGAAGCACCGGACCATATGTGGTAACAATATTCTAAACATGGATGAATGGTAGACTTATTTGTAAAATAGATTCTGGAGAGAAAAATTGTCTCGCACGACACAATGAAACGACTTTTTTATCAACTAGCAATGGATTCAATATATATATATATATATATATATATATATAGAGAGAGAGAGAGAGAGAGAGAGATAGATAGATAGATAGATATTTAATTAAGGAACAAGTAGGAATTTAACTTCGCCAATTATGTGGAGTCATTTTGATTTTTAAAATTATTTATTTGTGTTTTTATTGGTTTCGTTGATGTCACTTTCATAACTTATGATGTTTGTGTTAATTTAAAAAACAGTACACTTTCTTTTTATTAATGTAAGTAAAAAAAAATACGTTTAGGAGTGTTCTTCTACTAATTTAATAATTCTGGCAGATTTAGTTCGTATTTTCAATATCTATCTATCTATCTATATATATATATATATATATATATATATAGAGAGATAGATAGATAGATCGAATGATATACAGATAGATAGATATGTTTATTGTGTCTGTGTGTGTTTTGCGTGTGAATTATTAATTATTGCCGACCACAACTTTAACAAGATAAAATATGCAGATGACACACACACACACACACACACACACATATATATATATATATATATATATATATATATATATATATATATATAGTCTCCAGCATATTTTTTCTTTCCTAAGATTTCTCGAATATTTAGGCCGGGGACAAAACTAAATATACTGTTTAATAAATAAATAGGGCGTCTACTGAAATATGAATAACCACTAAATATAACGTTTAAAGTGGTCGATTGATTAAATAAAATCCATTACCTTAAGAAAATGATATTCTATGTGCCGTGTCCCTTCAGGTTGTTGCTGATCATGGCTCTCCACCATTTCTTGTCTTTTGTAACTCTTAATAAATTTTGACTCGCCTATTTCCATTTATTGTTAACCCTCCTAAACCTTGCTCCGCCATCCATTTACTCCAGCTAGCCAGGCAGGGTATGCGTTATTTTCTCTGTCCCTCTTGACATAAATCTGTCCCGTGGCTAATAATTTTTACAAGCTGTCTTTCCTCATTATGTGTCCAGCAATCTCTTCCAGATGTTAAAGTATTGTTATCCTTTCTCACATGTTCGGATCATGGTATCCTCAGCATCCTTCTGTAGAACCACATTCCTGTTGCTTTAGTCTTTTCTTCCCCTGTGAAGAGATTGTCCAGTATCCACTGCCATGTTGGAGAACTGATATTACATAATAGCTCAGTACTTTTTTCTTTCTTTCAAACCACCATTTTTGTGTTTCTTAATATTTTGCTTAGATTTTGGAAGGCATTTTTCGCTATTGCAAGCTGCTTTCCGATTTCAGTGCCACACTTCATAGTTATTTAAATTTTTGCACTTGTTTGTTTTTGGTAACTTCCCTTTTGCTAACAAAAATGCATTTTGTCTTCTTTTAATTGATGGTTTGTCCTTTCTTCACGCTTTCCCTCACTACTTTCTGTAGCAGTTCTTGTAGTTTCCTTTCTGTGTCTGCTATCAACAACGTGTCATCTACATATTTTATCTTCATTAGACTGTGGTCGCCAATAATTAATAAACCACACACACACACACACACACATACATATATATATATATTTTTAAGACATTTTTTATGTTTAAACATTCTTTTTATAGATACAAATACTGTAAATAGTAAATGCTCTGTTTATAATAAACAGTATTAAAGAACATTTACTGGCCTGAATGTCCGAGAAATTTTCATAGAAAATATTCGTTGTCTGACAGGAATCGAACCTGTATCCTATTAAAATAATGGATCTTTTTTTATTAATCCACCAGATTTTATCACTAGAAATGTTATTATAGTGGATACTCATATATTTTAAAAAGATTTCTCAAATATTCAGGCCAGTCGATACAAAAGTAAATAAATATACTATTTAATAAAGGTTTGGAACTTTACTCAAATATGGGTATCCAGTAAATAAAATTTTATATATATATATATATATATATATATATATATATATATAAGTAAATAAATAAAATGTTCAGTCACTTACCATCCGATTTGAAAGTTTTGCAGACAGATCCCCTCGTCAGTTTAAAGTAAATTTGCGGTATTTGTAGACAAATATCAGATTTATTTTCATTATTCACTTTTAATTATTTTACTTAATGAATATTTTAATTATAACGTTTTACTTACATTAATAAAAGAAATAGTTTTCGACAATGTTTTATCGTCGAAGAAGGCGGCCGAACTGTAGTTTAGATGCCTTTTTTAGCATTAACATGTTTTCATATATATATATATATATATATATATATATATACACTGTCGCATCTGTGTTTTGATTAAATGTCCACTTTTATATTATATATATATATATATATATATATATAATATAAAAGTGGACATTTATATATATTATATATTTATTGTAAAAAAAGTATTTTATATGTCGTTATAAAATATCCATATATTTCATAACGACATATAAAATAATTTTTACAATAAATATATAAATATTTTTTCAAACTATATATCAGTTATGTGCCATATGTGATACGAGCTTAGGCTATCATGTATCTTAAATGACTGACGAGGCAGATTTTTCCCCGCAGTAGGTTACCATTTCTTTCTGCAGTAGACCAGTTGCCATCCAAGGCTATCGAACCTAGCCTGTCCTTCTATTTAACCATAGCTGCGGAGAGAAGAAGAGGATTCATACCTTTCCCAAGGGTATTGACACGTAAGTGAATGTAATGGATTCGACTGGAATTCGAACTCGGCACTCCGATTCCTCAATCCTTAATCCGAGCCGCTGTTTATTACTCCACTGTGCCTTTTCCAAACTATATATACATGTGTATAATTAGGAATAATAAAATATATATCACTTATCTTATTTAAATACACACTCAGATTTTCATAGGTGTATTTTCATCCAATCCTCGGCCGGTATTTGGGTGGACTGAATTAATTTTTTCAGATCAAATATTTTCTATATTAAAAAGGGTATTTTTTATGATGGCGCAAATTGTTTTAAAATAATTCTGTTGGTGACATAAATTTGATGTATTCGATAAAAATTTTCAATTTATTCAGTTACAACTAATTATAATAGACACGTGATAGGGGTAGGAACCTCCACTTTTTCGGCATAAATTTTCGATACCTAAGGTTTAAAATGAATTTTTAAAAATGAAAAAGGATTCTTGAAGATTTCGTTTTAGTTTTAATTGAAAGCTAAAGGATTAAATTTATTATTTTCATTAAGTCAAATATTCTGGTGTATTTCAGATAGAAATTATATAGATTGGAATATCAAATTTAATTTGGATTTCTTAAAATTTTCTTGAAAGCAGCCGTTTTCTTAATTTTAACAAATTTGTAAACAAAACAAATTTATCGATTTTAAAACTCTTCCAAGATATATATATATATATATATATATATATATATATGAAGAAATATAGTCATTATTTTATATTTATGGGATAAACTGCTCAATATAGAGCGTGTGTAAATATAATTAGCCTGACGATATTCAGTTTGTAACGAGGTGTAAGATATAATTGTTAAGGCCTTTTTAATTGGGAATTCCCGAGCCATTAGGCTCGGCCAAAAAATAGCTCATTTGAACCCGTATAAACGGGTTCTGGGCAAAATATAATTAAATAATATAATATAATTAGCCTGACGATTGCGTCTAGCATGAAACAGTCTGTCGCCTCTTAAGTGTTGACTTCAATATATATATATATGACAATTATTTGAGTAAAATTAGAAAATCAAAAGTTAAATTAATCTGATTTGAAATAAATATTATTTACTTAAAGTATAAAATGTAATATAAATCGATTTGTTAATGACTGGTACTGTTTGATGATTGATGTGTGCGAAACGATGACACTATGCCTGACTAAAATTGACATAAAATTTACGAAATCTAAGTGAACGCATTTTTTGGGTGGGGTTTAACTACCTAGTAATTTTTAAAAATTAACTTATTTTCCGCAATTATCTAATAATTTATTGACTTTTATTTACCTTACGTAGATGCTTTATGCAAAAATAAAAAAAATTAAAATACTATAAAATTTTCTCAAATTAATTTCTTTGTAAAAAGACAAAACTCTTAGATCACGTGGTCTTTTCATAATAATTTCACGTTTAGCCTTTCATAAATTGAAAAAATGGGAACAAATTAAGTAAAAAATTAAAAAAAGATTATTTTAAAAATAGAACAGTGAAGCTACATTTTTTAATCATTTCAAATTTGGATTCCTAAATTTTGATTCCTAAATTTGGATTCCTAAATTTCATTTCCTCTTAATTATGATATTACATCCAGTAAATACTCCAATACAGAATTTTGCGCGATTTCAAACTATTATTATAATTAAAATTTAAAAAAATGAAAAAAATTATTGTAAAAATTCATTATTCATCGGAAAATTTTTATTTCTTCAGTCAATTGTGTCCTTAATTTAAATTATTTACAAAAGCAATTAAAAGCTTTTCTAATTAAATAATCTCATAGTTTTATTGTATCTTTATTTTACAATTCAAAGCAGATTTTTAGTTAGAATAGTGAAAGTTTGAAAAAAAAAATGGTGATTTATATTCTTCAAGGAGTTCTACGTCTAACGAATAAAAAATTCAGGAAATAGAAATTTTTTTGCGAAATTTTATGAAATTAAGTCGGGGGTAACATATGTAAAAAATATATTTTTTACCAAAATTTTCTAAAAAAATTTCAAAACTAATTTCATTTATTTGTGAATAAGTTCTGAAAATTTCATTAAAATCGGAAAATTATTTGATTTTTACAAGAATTTCCAAATCAATGTGTTCAATGGAAAAAAGCGCAAAAA
This sequence comes from Acanthosepion pharaonis, assembly GCA_903632075.3. Taxonomy (NCBI): domain Eukaryota; kingdom Metazoa; phylum Mollusca; class Cephalopoda; order Sepiida; family Sepiidae; genus Acanthosepion; species Acanthosepion pharaonis. The sequence goes on from CAHIKZ030002022.1 coordinate 694,970, forward strand.
AATCAATGCAATTATTATGACACTCCGATGACGTAAGCAAAACAAAATTTTAACAAAAATTTCAAACGTGTTAGAAAGAATTAAAATTTTTTTAAAAATAATTAAATAATGCTTTAGTCTTTCATCTTAATAATAACAAACAGTTTGACGATAAAATTTTATTTTTCTTAAACTTTGTGGCCTTTTTCATTACGATATGCTATTTTCTGGAAAAACTGGTGGAGACCTAAAAGTTATACAAGTCTATATAACGGTTTATGGTATAATCGTAGTAAATTATAGAATAGTATTTATTTACATTATTAAAAAAAATATACTTAAATGTTTGTGTAAATTTACAATGCATAAAAACTTCGGATTATGACTCGTTACTTTTCTAAAATGCGTCCATACTAACACCAACATTCCATAATATATACGAAAATATAATTTACTATCATTTCATATATATGCTGGCATTATGTTTCAGAAAACCGTATTATTGAAAATATGCGAGTAACTGGAAAAGTTCCACTCAGTAAAAAACAAAAGAAATATTTGATGTGAGAAAGACGACAAATTAAATTAAACATTTTTATTTACATATATATATATATATATATATATATATATATATATATATATATATAGATATAGATATAGATATAGATAGATATATATATATATATTTAAATTTAAATAAACATGTCACTAATTTAATTTACACACACACACATATATATATATACATATATATATATATATATATATATATATATATGTGTGTGTGTGTGTGTGTGTGTGTGTGTAAGAGAGTTACAAACAGTCGAATTCAATGTCAGTTTTTATAATTATTACATTCTATCCTTGATAAACCCTATTTAACCCATAAATAACATATAGCAAAAACATTATATATATATATATATATATATATATATATATATATATATATATATATATATATATATATGTATATATATATATATATATATATATATATAAAAAAATTCAACACATAAAACTCTTTTCTGCATTGTTATTATTTTTCCATATATATATATATATATATATATGAAGAAATATACTTTTAAAGCTGTGCTATATTTATGGGATAAAGTGCTCAATATCAGAGACAGAGCGTGAGTAAATCTAAAAGTGAACATTGAAGTCAACACTTCTAGCATGTCACCTCTAAATATTGACTTCAATGTTCACTTTTAGATTTATATATTTATATATGTGTGTGTGTGTGTACCTGTGTATTTGTAACACTAATTTTCCCGTTTACATATATTTAATATATTTGTACGAACGCGCGCGCGCACACACATAATTTTTTCTTTACCGACGCGTTTCGTCCTCTTTCTCAAGGACTCTACCAATACAAATTTAAGGATTTTTTTTTGTAGCAAGTATTTATAAGCAGAAGTAAATATGTCGTCAGGTTTTCAACATTTTAAGTTTAAGAACTCTCACAAATCATCTTCAGGATAACTCTGAAAAACAAGGTAAACTATGTAGGATGCTCAGGGATGTAATTTCATGCCTAATAAGCAAATAAATCTTTAGATTAGCCTTGATAACGTCCATCAGGAGACAAAAGGTGCCGGGAAAAAATTTTGTTTTTTTTCATTTTGTTTTATTTATTTGGCGGGCACAATATATTTTTTTACATATATTTTATATAATATTTATATTGAATTTTGGACAAAATTGCTCAATATCAGAGAACACGTTGATTAAAAAAAAGTGAACAAAGATTGAATCAAATATATGTCACACTTCAATGGTTATTTTTAGATTTATATATTTATATATGTGTTATGTGTGTACCATGTATTTGTTGTCTTATAGTGGCTTTATTCATTCGCGTTTTCCCCTTATATCTACCCAATACAAATTTAAGGATAAAAAAGCGAAGTTATCTTCATTATATTGCCAAGAACTCTCACAAATCATGAAAATGGATAATTTGAAAAACAAGGTAAAAAATGCTATGGGGATGTAATTTGAAATAAGCAAATAAAAACATTATATTTTGATGGAAAAATTTTGTTTTTTTAAATCAGAGATATTTTAAAAATTTATATCTAAATTTTTATATCTATTCTGTCACTCAGTAACCCCTTGCGTCTTAGTTCAATTATCTGGTTATCTTATTATATTACCAATTTTTTTAGTCATGTGATGAAATGTCCAATCGTTTATATTTTATGAAAATCTATCAGAGAGATTATCTATCTATCTATTATCTATCTATCTATTATCTATCTATGCATACAGGAAGGGAGAAAAAGCACAGAATAATCTTGGCATGATAACTCACTTAATACGGTGCTTATTGATGTAGGCTTTTATAAGACCTCCTGATGACCTTGGCAAAACTGCAGTCATTAGGGCGTCCTTTTACTCTTCGCTGTTTAGAGCAACAGAATGGTTGTTGCATTGTGCAAAGGACACTTATATCCAAACTGTAATTATTTTATTTGCACAAATGTGCTGAAAACTAATTTGGAATTTGGTTTGAAAGCCATGAAAACTTCCACAGA
>CAHIKZ030002022.1:700000-705753 GCA_903632075.3 Acanthosepion pharaonis
ATGGAAAAAAAAATTCTAAGGATTAAAATGGTGAAGAATACTGGTAATGCTTTATCAAAAAATACGGTTAACATTTAGAAGAAATTTTAAGTTTAAAATCTACTGAAACAGTGAGTTAAAATACATTGACTACAGTATAGACTGAACGGTCTATATTTTTCGAAGGGGCCGTCAGGTCAAAACTTGTGGTCAAGTTTCCAATTAACCTCCCTGTTTTAAATATATATATAGTTGGTGGGGGGAATGTGTGGATTGTATGTTTGAAAAAGTGTATTTTATATTGTTAAGGAAGGATACAAACCTATTTGAAAATACCGATTTTTAACATTTTTCTCATCATAGTTCTAATTTGTCTAAAATCCTAATCATATAGAATTATTATTATTATTATTATTTTCCAGTTTCTTTCATTGGTGTACAATACTTATATTCTGTAAAACGTTTTGGTGGACAATCTTTCCCTACGATCGTACATATACCAGTTCTTTAAACGTTTTTAAAAATCTCCTTCGGATTTTCATTGTTACTATAAAATTTATGAAATTTCTGGTGTGTAAAAGAATTAAATTTTTGCATCATTCATTTGCAGTTAATTTTAGGAAATTTGTCGCTTTAAATGATGGAGGATGGAAAAATTATTTTCGCCATATAATGCTTAGTATATCGAAAAAGATATAAATTCGGAACTTTTTATTAAAAATAATTCAAAATTTATATTAGAAAATGAAAACAGCCCTTTGGACGGTCAAAAAATGGTTAAAATATATAAATAAAACTATTGTAATTTAAACCTAAACCAAAATAGGCTTTTAAAAATCAATAAAAATTGAAAAATTCATCTTGGCTTCTATAAAGGGAATAAAATTTCGATTTTGAGTTATTATCTCAACTACTTTTCTTTTTTTAAAAGACCAAATATATTCCAATGTTTTTTAAAAAAATTCCCTTTATTTTAATACGGAGGAGAATTTATTCTTTTTTTTATGTTAAATGATTTTGTCATTATTTTTAAAAAATTTAAAATAAAGACGCTGTTGGACAAAATTGACAAATAATTAAATGGGTCATTTAATGATAATGTTCGACGCAAAATTTAGCTGCAAAACATATTTTTTTATTTTATTTGGCTGAGAGACATTTAGCCGACCGGACATTTTCCGAATTTTTCAATTAAAAATAGTAACAAGCAAAACTTTTAATTATTTTAATTCAGTATTATAAGGTATAATAGTAGTATAATTACCATTGAATTTCAAGTGATTAAATTACTAAATCTAAATTTGCCATCAAAATTTTCTTATTTCAATATTTGTTTATTGAAATTAATTTTCAAAAATATTTGAATTTATTTCGGTATACAAGGCACCATAATGATTTAAAAATGATTTCTCAATAAGATAAAGCTAGTTCATCCCTTTAAGATAATGATCATTAAAAGCGAAATTGAAAATTTTTTTTTTCAATATCATAAAAGGCTTAGGATTTTACTGTAGTAAAATGTGCTTTTCTCAAAGTACTTATCATCTTACATAATATTTGAAAAAAATATAATATACTTTGAATAGATTTTAAAAAAACTGTAAAAAAAAAATAAAAAGAAATGAAAATTTATAATTTAATATAATAAATATTATATAGATAATCGAAACAACGATGGAAATGATGATTTATACACGCTACTATATTTGAATGAGACAAATGTCTGAGTGTTCAAACAAGTACTAAACAAACATCTGAATGTTCCATATGGCTAGTTTTAGGCTTAATTCCAAAGAAAATTCAATTCTGTCTGTTTGATGGGAAAAATTAGAAAAATAGGAAAATTAACTTTCATATTTGATAGCGAGAATTTCCAGTCGGTGAAACAATAAAGTCAAAGAGAGATAGTTTTAAAACTAATCTCAATTCTTGCAATTATTCAAGAAAACGGTGTTTAGAAAATCGAAAAAGGTGTCTTTTCCCAACAGGACAACACAAGACTTTATTTTATAAACAAAGCTTTTTTTTAAGTTCTATAAATTTCTTTTTTTAACAAAACATAATTCTAACTCGGATTGTCATCTGACCTGATCTCTACAGAACAATTTAAATGACAAATAATTAAGATTCTTGTAAGTCAGTGAACATAAAATTAATCCACAAATTCTTTTTTAAAAATAAAAACCATGAAGTTCCTTTGAAAATTCTTAACATTAAAAAAAGAACGATTGGAGAAAAAGTTAAAAACAATTGACATTTTTATTAAACGTCTTTTTGGGAGTATGTAAATTTAACTTTTAATATATTAATCTAATCTGGTTTTAATATTTTAAAATTATGTAAAATTTGGTCTTAATATACTAATCTCGAGGAACGAAGATTTTAGCAATGATTTTATATATATATAAGTTATTGATAAGCAAATGCATAAATAAATATATATATATTATTAAATGGAGCAGACCTAGTTAAATTAAAAGACAAACCTGTTATATATTTCATATATAATAATAAGATCGTCAGTAATTTCGTGTGAAACATTGGCAGAAATATTTCTAATGAAATTGGCCGATTATATATCTTAAAACTAGAATTTTTAAATGAAATTGTCAATACAATGGCCCAAATAATATATTAATCTACATCTATATCTATCTATGAATATCAATTCTAATATATTTATAATCTCATTGTGATCTAAAAATATATGATATATATAAAATATATAAATATATATATATATATATATATATATATATTTATATATATATATATATAAATATTTATATATATATATGTATAATCTGATAATGTTCTTAAATAATGATATGATATATATATTAACATATAAAGATATATATATATATATATTTATATATATATATATATATAATATATATATATATATATATATATATATATATATATATATATGATCTATATATATATATGTAAAAATGACAAAATATAGAATTCGATGATTTTTATATATATATATATATATGTATATATGATATAAATATATATATATATATATATATAAAAATAAAAAAGCAAAAAAGATATATATGATTTGATCAATATATATATATATATATATAAATTTGATATCTGATAAAAACAATCAAAGAATTTGATGTGTTATAGGTTGAAATATTTTGGTTAGATATATAGGATATATATATATATATATATATAAACAATATATATATATAAATATATATATTTATATAATAATTCCCAAAGAAATTTCTTATATACAAAATAAAAAAACTTTAACAATTTAATATTTTGTTAATAATCAAATGTTTAATTTTATATAAAAGAATGGTGTTGAGTTACCAAGATATCATCTGAATTGAAAAACGTTTTTTTAATTTTTTTCAATGTTAATCATTTTTTAGATTGTTTTAATTTATCCAAGATAAAAATAGATGAAACATAATACATAGTTAATAAATGGGCTGTGATAATGAAATGATGTTAATACCTGATGCAAACAAAATAGGAAATTTTCACCTGAAGGAAGACATTTTTTGCCATTTTAATTGTTTGATATTACAAATGATGAAAAGGGTTTTGTTCCGTAATATCCCATCCATTTTCAAAAGAAATATGTATATATAAAATAAGATATCTTTAAAATCTTTTTAATTGACCATAAAATTTAAAAACCGAAAAAAATAAAAAAATTTATTAATGTTTATATCAAAAATTAAGAAAATTGATTAGTTAGAAATTAAATATTAAAAAAAAAAAGAATTTATATTTATATAAAATATAAATATCAAGTAATAATTTAATATATGATACAGCATCGTCAATTTTTATTAATATTAAAATGCCATGAAAATGAGAGCTAAAAGAACACTAAACCTAGATTTATTGAAATTTTCAGTTATAATATACATATAATAATATATATACACAAATACATATATATATATATATATATTATATGAAATAGTAACAAAAATATATATATATATATATATATATATGCATTCATATATTCTATTATATTGATAAATATTAAAGAATTATTTAAAATTTAAGATCCATAAAAAATCACATTTTATTTTTACTTATCGAATTCAAACTTTAGTTTTTTATTTTGAATATTAATGTTGAAAGAAGATTATTCTATCTATCTATCATTATGTTATATATACTATCATTTATGTATATATATATATATATATATATATATATATATATATATATATATTATAAATTAATTGATTTAAATATATTTTTTTTTCGCTACACAGTTCCAACCATGTTTCAAAAATAGAAGCTAAAAACCCTAATTTTATTTTGCAATTAAATTAAAGCATTAGTTCTATTTCATCTTCAAGCGAATTTTGGAGTAACTTTTAAAAATTACGGGTTTTAAAACACAGCTAAAATCACGTTTCCATGGTTACAGAATATTCTACTCAAATTGAACAAGGGATGTCTAGATTTTCCTTATGTCAGTATCATTGTATCAGTTATTAGCTACAATTTGGTAAGGGGTAGGGATGTATTTTACACTGAAACCTGACATCAGTTGAATGGATGTCGTCTGAATTTAAAAAAAAAAAAAAAAAAATTGTTAACGGTAAAAAAATTCAACGTCATCTTTTAAAATTAGCAATTTTTTAATATTTTTATTTAACTACGATTTGAAATATTTTCCTTTTTAATTTTTATTTTACTATATTCTTTTAAGATAGTTAAATGTATTAGAATCCATTATATTATGTGGGATTATTTTAACATTAAGTTTAATATGTATATGAGGTTACATTTTTTTTTTTTTTTTTTTGTAGCTGTATGACAGCAGAAATGTTCTTAATTTCACTGATTCAGTAAACGACTTTATATATAAAATATCTATTATAATATTTCAAAACCCTACTGGACATGGGTCAGTCACATTTATGGTATTTCATATTAATTTTATTAGCTTTATCTTCATTTTTGGATTCTTTTAATGCGTGTAATTATTTAAAAAAAATTTAGGTTCTATCTATCTATTTAATTAAATTCAAAATTCAATTTAAAATTTTAAAATATTTTCATTGTTTATATAGACTATATTACTTTATAACATATATAAATATATATAGTAAGTAAAATTATTTTTCCATATCAAAGTATATATAAATTATAATTTTTTTTTTTTTTTTTTTTTATAAACTTTTAAATTTAAATATTATTTAAGTAATATTAATGGTAGTACCAAAATTTCTATTTACTATTCTAGAGCATATGAAAACTTAAGAACTACCATTTACAACACTTATATATATATATATATATATATATATATATATATATATATATATATATATATATATATATATATAAAAAAGAGATAAATATAGAGATGCATGCATATTATATAGGGTGATTAAAATATTAATACATATGTACAAACAGAGAAATACTTGTTTTGACAGGGTGAGTTAAAAAGTATATTCCGTTTGTTGATATTGTATAATAAAAAAATGGAAAGACTATTTCAAATACTATATGCATTGAATTAATATATATATTTCTATGTATGTATTACAGAGAAAATTAATGTAGTAACGTATAAATGTATATATACATGTTGATATACGAAAATAGTCATATATTAATACAAATTTATATACTATTAAGAACGACATATAAAAGTCTATTCGTAATTTCAAAATTTAAAATTAATCGACATAAAATGTCACTAATCGAATTTAAATTGCCTGATCGTGTATATATGAAAAACAGTATGCATTTATATACAT